>JAHRIG010000591.1:1849356-2042328 GCA_020311275.1 Eira barbara
CTATCGAGCCGATCTCCTGCTACCCGCTTTCGTCTCAGCCTGCTACTTCTCCGCCATCTTGACTCCTCCAATTCTCATGTTTTTTTTTTTTTATTTTTAATTTAATTTAATGTGTCCTCCTTAATACCCACCACCAGGCTCACCCAACCTCCCACCCTCCTCCCTTCCAAAACCCTCAGTTTGTTTCTCAGAGTCCACAATCTCCCATGGTTCATCTCCCTCTCCAATTTCCCCCAACTCCCTTCTCCTCTCTTTCTTACAATGTCCTCTGATACATGCAGATTAATAGCTTTTCACTATTCTCTGTAGTAAGAAATTATAGAAGCCCTGGTTATCTCATCATTCAGAAGGCTTGAAACTGAAGAACATAGATATTACCCAGGTTCTGGATTCTAGAAAGAGCTCTACAGTAAAAGTCAGAAAACTTCCTCAACAGCAAATTGGACAAATAGCTAATGTCTCAAATTTCTTCTCTAGAATCTCTGCTGTACAGAAATGAGACAGTAATATGTGTACTCAAACTAGGAAGCACACATTTGTGTAGCTATGATGAAAGATTCATATAAATGGTTATTGAAAAAATGACTCAGCCTGGGAAGGTATTGGATATGACTCTTCTGACATGAACATAGTTCCCATACAGTCAGCTTCTGTATGATAGCACAATGAGGATGGGTTTTACATTAGAGGAATGGAAGTTTTTCACTGTACATATTTTACATATTACTCACGTGGTGGCCTACAACTAACTCTTCAACCAACTTTCATTGAGTACCTAATATTCATTGTTCACTATTTTAAAAACTGTAAATAAATAAAACAGGAAAAAAAACCCTCTTCTGATATCATGAACTTTAAATTCTACTGTGGGTGAGAAGGGACTAAAATTTCTATTGAATAAGTAAATAAATACTATAATAGACGGTCACAGTTGTAACCAAAAATAGAGGAGAACATACAGGACATGCAAAATGTATTTTAAGTTAATCAGTGTTTTGTATATTCAAATTTCTGTGAAATAGATCTCCAGAATTCTTTTTTTGAATTGTAAATATTTTTTTTAATTTAAATTTATTTTTTCAGTATTTTTTTCTTTTTTCTTTTTCTTTTTTTTTTTTTTTAAATTTCGATTTATTTATTTGACAGGCAGAGGTCGCAAGTAGGCAGAGAGGCAGACGGGGTGGGAGGGGAGGGGGTGGAAGAAGGCCCCCTGCTGAGCAGAGAGCCCAATGAGGGGCTCCATCCCAGGACCCTGAGATCATGACCTCAGCCTAAGGCAGAGGCTTTAACCCGCTGAGCCATGCCAGTGCCCCCAGTAATTTTTCTTATTGAAAACTGAAACTCTGTTACCAGAGAAGTCTGTTTTCTTAACTATTATTCCCCTTTCCTCAGAATCCGATAACCACAATTATGCCTTATTGTTTCTATAAATTTGACAACCTTAAATATCTCACATAAATAGAATTATAAAGTATTTGTTTTTGTGACTGGCTTATGTTACTTAACATAATAATGTCTTCAAGCTCATCTGTATTTAGCATACGACAGAGATATCTTCCCATGGTATTTTTTTTTTTATTAAGTTCAATTAGTTAACATATAGTACATCTGATGTGTTTTTCAGTTATTCATTAGTTGCCTATAACATCTTGTGCTCATAAAATCACATGCCCTCCTTAACACCCATTACCCAATTATCCCATTCCCTCACCCCCTTCCTTTCAGTAATCCCCAGTTTGTTTCCCAGAGTTCAGAATCTCTCATGGTTTGTATCGCTCTCTAATTTCTTCATATTCAATTTTCCCTCCCTTCCCATATGGTCTTCTGCACTCTTCCTTATATTGCACATATGAGTGAAACCATATGATAATTATCTTTCTCTGCTTGACTTATTTCACGTAGCATAATCCCCTCCAGTTCCATCCACATCAGGGCAAATGGTAGATATTCATTTTTTTTCTGATGGCTGAGTAATATTTCATTGTATATATGAACCACATCTTTATCCATTCATCTGTTGAAGAACATCTCATCTCCTTCCACGGTTGGCAATTATGGACATTGCTGCTATCAACACTGGGGTGAATGTGACCCTGCTTTTAACTACATCTGTTTCTTGGGGGAAATGCAGAGTAGTTCAATTGCTGGTTGAGGAACCTCCATATTGTTTTCTAGAGTGGATGTATGTACCATCTTGTATTCCAATCAACAGTGTAAGAGGGTTCCCCTTTCTCCAAATCCTCACCAACATTGTTATTCCCTGTCTTGTGAATTTCGACCATCCTAACTGGTGTAAGGTGGTATCTCATTGTGGTTTTGATTTGTATTTCCTTGATGGCTAGTGATGTGGAGCATTTTTTTTTCATGTGTCTGTTAGGCATTTGTACATATTTTTTCAAAAATATCTATTCACACCTTCTGCCCATTTTGTACTGGATTATATGTTTTTTTGAGAGTTGAGTTCAAGAAGTTCTTTACAGATGTTGGACACCAGACCTTTATCTGTTATGCCTTTTTATATAGTTTTTATATGTTATGTCTTTTTATATGTCCTTTTATATGTTATGCAAAAAGATATTTGCAAATATATTCTCCTATTCTGTGGGTTGTCTCTTAGTTTTGTAGACTCTTTCCTTTGCCTTGCAGAAGTTTTTATCTTGACAAAGTCCCAATAGTTTATTTTTGCTTTTGTTTTTCTTGCCTTTAGAGACGTGTCCTGAAAGAAGTTGCTGTGTCCAAGGTGAAAAAGGTTACTACCTATGTTCTCCTTTTGGATTTTGATGGATTCCTCTCTCACATTGAGGTTTTCATCCATTTTGAGTTTATCTTTGTGTATAGTGTAAGAATTTCATTCTTCAGGATGTGTCTGTCCAATTTTCCCAGCACCATGTATTGAAGAGACTGTCATTTTTCCATTAGATGTTCTCACTTTGTTGAAGATTAGTTGACCATAAAGGTTAATGGTCATTTCTGGGGTCTCTATTCTGTTCCATTGACTTAAGTGTCTGTTTTTGTGCCAATACCATCCCATATTGATGATCAGAGCTTTGTAATATAGCTTAAAGTCAGGCATTGTTATGTCCCAGGTTTAATTTTCTTTTTCAACATCCCTCTGGCTATTTGGGGTCTTTTCTGGTTCCATTATATTTTAAGATTCTTTGTTCCAACGCTGTGAAAAGTGTCAATGGTATTTTGATATGGATTCCATTGAATGTGTAGATTACTCTAGGCAGTGCAGACATTTTAACAATGTTAATTCTTCAATCCAAAATAATGGAATGTTTTCCATCTCTTTTTGACTTCTTCAGTTTCTTTCATAAGTGTTCTGTTCTTTGTAGAGTACTCCTTTACCTCTTTGTGAGATTTCCTCCTAAGGATTTTATGGGTTTTGGTATAATTATAAATGGGACTGATTCCTTAATTTCTCTTTCTTTGGTCACATTGATAATGTATAGAAATACAACTGATTTCTGTACATTGATTTTATATCCTCCCACATTGCTGAACTGTTCTATGAGTTCTAACAATTTTGGGGTGGAGTCTTCTTAGTTTTCCAAATAAAGTTTCATGTCATCTGCAAAGAGAGAGAGTTTGATTTCTTCTTTGCTGATTTAAACACCTTTTGTTTCTTTTTGTTATCTGACTGCTGAGCCTAGGACATCTAGTACTATGATGAACAAGAGTGGTGAGAGTGGGCATCCTTGTCATGTTTCTGACCTTAAGGGAAAAGCTCTTATTTTTTTTCCCATTGAGAATGATATTGACGGCAGGCTTTTCATAGATGGCTTTTATGATATCGAGGTTTGTTCCCCCATCCCTACACTTTGACGAGTTTTAATCGAGAAAGGATGCTATATTTTATCAAATGCTTTTCCACATCTATTGAGAGGATGATATGTTTCTTTTTTCTTTTATTAACGTGTTCTATCACATTGATTGATCTGCAAATTTTGAAACTCCCTTGAATCCCAGGAATAAATTCCATCTGGTCGTGGTGAATAATCTTTTTAAGGTACTGTTGGATCATACTGTTAGGATCTTGTTGAATATTTTGGCATCCATGTTCATTAGGGATGTTTATCTGTAATTATCCCTTTTAATGGGGTCTTTGGTGTAGGTATGAAGGTAATGCTTGTCTCATAGAATGAGTTTGTAAGTTTTCCTTTCATTTCTTTATTTTGAAACAACTTCAGTAGAAAAGAAGTTATATCTTCTTTTAATGTATGGTAGAATTCCCCTGGGAGGCCATCTGGCCTTACACTCTTGTTTCTTGGGAGGATTTTCATTGCCGCTTCAATTCCCTTTCTGATTATGGGTTTGTTCAGATTTTCTATTTTGTCCTGTTTCAGTTATATTAGTTTATAAATTTCCAGGAATGCATCCATTTCTTCCAGATTGCCTAAAATGTTGGCATATAATTGTTCATAATATGGTTTTAAAATTCTTTTTCCTTAGTGTTGGTCGTGATCTCTCCCTGTCTTTCATGATTTCATTAATTTAGGTCCTTTTACTTTTCTTCTAGATAAATCTGGACAGATATTTGTCAATCTTATTAATTCTTTCAAAGACCAGTTTCTAGTTTCATTGTCTGGTCTACTGTTCTAGTTTCTGTTTTATTGATTTCTGCTCTAATCTTTATTATTTATCTCCTCCTGCTTTGTTTAGGCTTTATTTGCAATTCTCCAGGTCCTTTAAATGTAAATGTTTGCTTGTGTATTTGGGATTTTTCTAACTTTTTGAGAGAAGCTTGTATTGCTATCTACTTCCCTCCTCGAACTTCTTTTGCTGTATCCTAGAGGTTTTGAACTGATGTGTTTTCATTCTCATTAGTTTCAAAGAATTGTTTAAGCTCTTTAATTCTTGGTTTACCCATTCATTATTTATCAGGATGCTCTTTAACCTCCAAATGTTTGAGTTCCTGCTAAATTTCTCCTTGTGATTGAATTCCAAAGCATTGTGGTCTGAAAATATGTAGGTAATGATCTCAATCTTGTGGTGTTGGTTTAGACCTGGTTTCTGAACCAGTAGATGATCTATTCTAAAGACAGTTCTATATGCATTCAAGAAGATTGTATATTCTGTTGTTTTAGAATGGAATATTTTATATATGTATATGTATGTATATATTTGTGTATGTATGTGTGTGTATGTATGTATATATATATATATATATCCAAAGTTCATCTGGTCCTTTGAAGCTCTTATTTCTTTGATGTTCTGTCTATTGCTGTGAGTGAAGTGTTGAGGTCAACTATTATTTTATTATTATCAAATAAGTCTTTATTTTAGTTGTTAATTGGTTTATATAATTGGATGCCCCCATTTTGGGGGCATAGATATATACAATTTTTAGATCTTCTTTCTGGATAGGCCCTTTAAGTATTATCTAGTGTCCCTTTACATCTCTTACTACAGTCTTTGGTTTAAAATCTAATTTGTCTAATATGAGGATTGCTACCCCAGTTTTCTGTTGAGTTCTCTTAGCATGATAAATTGTTCTCCATCTCCTCACTTTCAGTCTGGGGGTGTCTTTATGTTCAAAATGAGTCTGTCATTGACAACATATGGATGGGTTCCAATTTTTTATCCAATTTGATACCCTGTATCATTTTATTGGAATATTTAGTCCATTTAAAATCAGAGTATCTAATAAAAGATACATTTTTTTTTTAAATTTCTGTGGATAAGTCTGCTGTCATTCTGATGTTCCTCCCTCCATACCTAAGGAATCTCCTTTCCCTACCTGCTCTCAGTATAGCTTCTTTGACTCTAAGATTGCAAGCTTCACTATTATAGGCCAGGGTGTTTATCTGTTTTTGTTGATTGCAGGAGGGATCCTCTCTCCTCTTGGATGTGAACGTTTGTTTCCTTCCCTAGTTTAGGGAAGTTTTCATCCACGGTTTTCTCAAATATACCATCTGACCCTCTCTCTCTTTCCACATTCTCATGGATCACAATGATTCTGACATTTGTTATTTTCAATACATCATTTTTTTAAGCCTTTATTCTTGGGCTATGAGCTGTTTTTCTCTCTTTTCCTCAACTTCCTTCCTTTCTATTAGCCTGTCCTATAAATAGTTTATTCTCTTTTCTTCCTCCTTGACCCTTGTTTTTAGAAATCCAATATAGACTGCATCTCATTCATAATATTTTTAAGTTTGGACTGATTAGCTCTCATTTCTGCCCTTAGAGATTCTTTGCTGTCATGTATGCTTTTTTCAAGCCTAGCTATTATCTTTATAATTGCTATCCTGAATTCTAACTCTGACATCTTGCTTATATATATATATATATATATATTGGTTAGCTCTGTGGTGGAGAACATTGCATGTGGTTCCTTCCTTTGTTGTGAATTCCTCCTTCTAGTCATTCTGCCCAATGAAGGATGGATGAGTGAATGAACAGAACATCAACCAAATATCAACCACAACCGAAAGAAATGTACCCTAGAAAAAATATGAAGTGGTCTGCAGCCATCACAAAGAAAACAAACAAAAAATGAGTAAAACAATTGCTAAAAATAAATAAATAAATAAATATTTCTACTTATTAAATATCTAAAAAAGAATAATAAAAAAAGGGGGTGTGGAAGAGGGGTACCTGGGTGGCTCAGTGGGTTAAGCCTCTGCTTTCAGCTCAGGTCATGATCTCAGGGTCCTGGGATCAAGCCCTGCATCAGGTTCTCTGCTCAGGAGGAAGCCTGCTTCCCCACCCCCCTGCCTGTCTCTCTGCCTACTTGTGATCTCTGTCAAATAAATAAAAATAAAATCTTTTTTAAAAAGTGTGGAAGAAGGACTGTAATCTCACAGGCTGTCCAAAGCAGTGATATACTTGTTCCTGATTGAATTTATGTTTATGTGTTAGAAGACACATATCCAGGGACTCCTGGGTGGCTCAGTGAGTTAAGCATATGCCTTCAGCTCAGGTCCTGAGATTGAGCCCTGTATCAGGCTTTCTGCTCAGTGAGGAGTCTGCTTCTCTCTCAATCTCTCCCTCTGTGTGTATGCCCTCTCTTGTTTTCATTCTCTCCCAAACAAATAAACAAATTAAAAAAAAAAAAGAATCTATACATCCCAACAATGTAAAGAAAACAAAGTTCATATATGTATAAAAAATAGAATAGAGTGAAAAAAATACCTAGAATGAGGCATAAATATACTAAATGTAGATCTGGGGAAAAAAAATTAAAAAGCAACTTAAAAACAGAAGTTGGTAAGATGAAAATCTAGTCACAATGAAAAAAAGGTTAAAAAAAAAAAAAAAACTTTCGATGGAGGGAAAAATGCATCATGAGCTCAAGATATTATTTTCCTCCAGCCCAGGTGTTTTACATTTCTGTAGGATCTATAAGTTTGTCATTCACCTGTTCTTTCAGTCTGTCTTTTGGGAGAGGGACCTGATGTGCTGTGTCTCAAGTTCCTTTGCATGAGTAGAGTTGCACCACCCTTTGTTAGGGGGATAGGCTCAAAATGATCTGGTCCTGGGACGTCTGGGTGGCTCTGTTAGTTAAGTGGCTGCCTTTGGCTCGGGTCATGATCCCAGGGTCCTGAGATCGAGTCCTGCATCGGGCTCCTTGCTCAGCGGGGAGCCTGCTTCTCCCTCTGCCTCCGCCTGCCTCTCTGTCTGCCTATGCTCACTCTCTCTGACAAATAAATAAATAAAATCTTTAAAAAAATATTATCTGGTCCTGTGTTGCTTTTTCTTTCCTTGCTGGCTTTCAGACCTTCGTCAGAGAGTCGGAGCAAAAATGGCCATGCAGGGATCAAGGTCATGGTCCCCCTTCTTCAATAAGCCTTCCAGGTCAAACCATCTCCCCTTCTGTATTCACCAAACCTGCAGGCTCTCGTAGTTCACCTCCACTGCGATCCTCCCAGGGAGAGTCCCAAGGGCCTGCAAGTGTCAATGTGCTTTGTGTCTTTGCAACCACGAGCTTTTGTGTGCCGGCATGTGCACCCTGCTTCCCTGCTCCCAGATTATGGCTGGGTGCAATCTCACTGTTTTTCCAAGGCTACCGCCACTCTGAGAACTATCGCCCAATCATGGTTACAGGATTTTTGTCTCTCCCACGGGATGTCAAATGGCCCAAAGTTTCTAGTCCTCTTCAGTGTGCTCAAGCAAATAGAGTCTCCTTGCTGGCCCAGGTCATGATCTGTGGTGATTGGAACTGAGATTCTGAGCTTGCTAATCTTAACTAGTTTACACACTCTACATCTTGGGCATTCTATTGCATGTGGCATCTCCATTCTTTCTATGTCTCTTAAGATCCTGAGACCACAATGATCTACCTAGAATTCTGCTCTATTCTCACCTTTGCCCCTTTCAGAAAGGGATGTCTTTCACTGGAGCAGATTTCTAAGAGTTTCAATTTTGCACTCTGGCATTATATCACTTTCCATGTAGACAGCTTATGGAGACTCCCTTCCCCCTCTGTTAGTCTTCCAATATTTCCCTGCAGATTCATGATTCAATACTTCCTACCTTGCAAAAAAGTGCCAAAGAACCAGCTTTGACTGAACAGAGAAACCTGAGCTTGGGGGTGGGAATGAGAAAGAAAAAAAGAGACACAAAGGATGGGATCGGAAGGGTCACAGCCAATGCTGCTAAGATGTTTACTGGTTTACAGCTCTTTTGTATGATTCAAGAACAATACAATCACATGGGAGTCACCTTGATCATTGCATTTACAATTCAGTAGAACAACCAACGTAACAAACTACCGGTAAGTAAGTTTTCTCATTCAACACTGTTACACTACATTGTGTCAGTTCAACTAGATTAAGGGCAAATCTGCTTTTCTAGGCCTACTCCCTGCTATGTGGTTTACATGCTTCTGCAAGCTGCAGTTATGGCAGCACGTTAGGGCAGAACCGTGGTGGGTAGTGCTGGTATCTGACCTGGCTCTAAGACTGCAAGGACCCTGTCAGCTTGCTGTCTGGTCACCACAACAAAAAACAAAAAACAAAAAAAAAAAAAACCAAAACGAACAAACAAACAAACAAAAATCAGCCATTTTTCTGCTTCTAGAGTTCCAGATTTATTTTCCTACATCTCAGGCTAAATTTGTGTATGTTCAGAATGGTTTCATAGACTCCAGCTAAATTCGAGGGGCCAGATAAAATGCAGTCCCCTACTCTGCTGTCATCTTGCTTCCCTCTTATTGTTTTTAATTACATATGTGTAATTGAAATTTTCTCCTTTTTTACATTACTATGATACATATTATGCTTACAAAATTAACAGAATTTTCATAGTGTAAGCTAATACCACATCTATAATCATATTTCCTGATTACATTAATGGTCTTATATCTCTTTGGCAACATCAACTGGCTTATTTGGACCAGGCAACAAAAATACACACATTGAATTGACTTGTCATGCTGAGTGTTTTAATTTTTTTTAAATTTTATTTGTGTGTGTGTGTGTGTGTGTGTGTGTGTTTTCTTTTTTTAAATTTCTTTTCAGTGTACCAGAAATCATATGCACCACACCCAGTCCTCCATGCAATATGTGCCCTCCAAAATACCCACCACCAGGTTCACCCAACCTCCCACCGTTTTCCCCTCCAAAACCCTCTGTTATTGCCTCAGAGCCCACAGTCTCTCATGGTTCATCTCCCCCTCCAATTTCCCCCAAATGATTTCTCCTGTCTAACTCCCCATGTCCTCCATGTTATTCCTTATGCTCCACAAGTAAGTGAAACCATATGATAATTGACTCTCTCTGCCTGACTTATTTCTTTTTTTTTTAAATGATTTATTTCTTTTCAGCGTAACAGTATTCATTGTTTTTTCACCACACCCAGTGGAGCACTGGATGCCTGACTTATTTCACTCAGCATAATCTCTTCCAGTCCCATCCATGTTGATACGAAAGTTGGGTATTCATTCTTTCTGATGGAGGCATAATACTCCATAGTATATATGGACCATATCTTCTTTATCCATTCATCCATTGAAGAGCATCTTGGTTCTTCCCACAGTTTTGTGACTGTGGCCATTGCTGCTATGAACATGGGGTACATATAGCCCTTATTTTCACTACATCTGTATGTTTGGGGTAAATACCCAATAGTGCAGTTGCAGGATCATAGGGAAGCTCTATTTTTAATTTCTTAAGGAATCTCCACACTGTTTTCCAAAGCGGTTGATCAACTTGCATTCCCACCAACAGTGTAAGAGGGTTCCCATTTCTTCACATCCTTTCAAACACTTGTTGTTTCCTGTCATAATAATTTTGCCATTCTAACTGGTGTAAGGTGGTATCTCAATGTGGATTTAATTTGAATCTCCCTGACGGTTACTGATGATGAACATTTTTTCATGTGTCTGTTAGCCTTTTGCATCTCTTCTTTGGTAAAGTGTTCATATCTTCTGCCCATTTTTTGACATGATTATCTGTTTTGTTGTGTTGAGTTTTAGGAGTTCTTTGTAGTTCTTGGATATAAGCCCTTTGTCTGTAATGTCATTTGTGAATATCTTCTCCCATTCCATGGGTTGCCTCTTTGTTTTGTTGACTGTTTCCTTTGATATGCAGAAGATTTTGATCTCGATGAAGTCCCCAAAGTTCATTTTCCTTTTTGTTTCCTTTGCCTTTGGAGATATATATTGAAAGAAGTTGCTGTGGCTGATGTTGAAGAGGTTATGGCCTGTGTTCTCCTCCAGGATTCTGATAGATTCCTGCCTCACATTGAGGTCATTTATCCATTTCGAGTTTATTTTTGTGTATGGTGTAAAAGAATGGTCCAGTTTCATTCTTCTGCACATAGCTGTCCAATTTTCCCAGCACCATTTATTGAAGAGACTCTCCCCTCCCCAGATATTTTTTCCTGCTTTTTCAAAGATTATTTGAGAATAAAGTTGAGGGTCCATATCTGGGCTCTCTACTCTGTTCCACTGGTCTATGTTTCTGTTTTTATGCCAGTACCATGCTGTTTTGGTGATCACAGCATTGCAGTAAAGCTTGAAATCAGGCAATGTCATGCTCCCAGACTTGTTTTTATTTTTCAACATTTCCTTAGCAATTTGGTCTCTCTTCTGGTTCCATACAAATTTTAGGAATGTTTGCTCCAACTCCTTGAAAAATGCCAGTGGAATTTTGATCAGAATGGCATTGAAAATATAAATTGCTCTAGGCAGTATAGACATTTTAACAATGTTTTATTTTCTTATGTAAGAATTTCCATCCAGCACAATCAGCCCCAACCACATCTTTTAGACCTCTTTGAAAGGCCATTCTATCCATGTGTACACAAGACTGGAAGGGCAGAGGGATGAGCACACCCATCAAAGAATTTCCCTCCCAGTCATTGGTGAGTGTCAAGATCTATGTCCTCTCTCACTGCCAAAGGTGAGTCTGAGGAGTATGTGCTTTGCACATTTTCCCAGAAATGATCCATATAATTAAGTTGTCCACTTCGGTAGATTACTTAATAGAGCATCCTTATGCCCTTATTGTCAGTTAAACAACTTATATCAAATCTCCATCCTAGGTCCTGCTTCTGTGGAATCCCAACTAAGAAAAACTTGACCCTCCTCACTTTTCAGTAATATTTTAAAATTTTTATTTATTTTTTTAATTTATTTTCAGTGTTCCAGAATTCTTTTTTTTTTGTTTGCTTGCTTGTTTTTTGAGTTAGTAGCTGCTTTTTTAAAAATAAAAATTCTTTTCAGTGCACTAGAATTCATTTTTTTATGCACCACACCCAGTCCTCCATGCAATACATGCCCTCCAAAATACTCACCACCAGGCTCACCCAACCTCCCACCCTTTTCCCCTCCAAAACCCTCAGTTATTTCCTCATAGTCCACAGTCTCTCATGGTTTGTCCCCCCCTCCAATTTCCCAACTCCCCGCTCCTCTTCATCTCCCCATGTAATGTTAATTATTTCTTAGACACACTTCATTCTATGAAATGTCTCATAATCTGGGATGCCTTAGTGGCTCAACTGGTTGAGCAGTTGGCTCTTTATTTAGGCTCAAGTCATGATCCTCAGGGTCCTGGGATCTAGCATGCTAGATGAACATGCTCCATGCTCAGTGGGCAGTCTTCTCTCCCTCTCCATCTTCCTCTGCCCTTCCCACACTCGTGTGCTTTTCCTCTTTCTCTTTATCTCTCTCTCTTTCAAATAGGCATTTTTAACAAAATAAAATAAAATAAAAAATTTTATTGAAGTATGTTTTACACAAGAAAATAATACTTTAATAATAATTTTTCACAAAGCAAATCCTGGGTCAAGCTCACGTGTCAACTGGTGGTCACATATTCTCTCTCTCTCTCTTTGATTTCACTTATTTAACAAGAATAAACTCTTCTAACATGACTTACTGATAAATACACTCAGATGCCTTTTCAGCACCTCAAAGTCAATACAGGACAGAATGGCCTTTACATTAATGAACCATCACTTGATGATGCCATTGAATTTTCATGATTTTCACAGATTATGTCTAGAGTCCCATGCCATTAAATTCTGTAAATGCAACAACAGCTTCTTAGCTGGTCTATGACACCAGATTCACCCGGTTTCAAGTCTTCCTGCAATCTGCTGCCAGCCTTATAACTGGAGTGACATAGGCTATTTTGCTTACAATATAGTACTTGGCAATACAGATAAGTGAAAATATTAAAGAAATGAATTAATACACAACTGCATCTTTGAGAAAGCAAAAAGAATATCAATGGAAAAAAAGACAGCCTCTTCAACAAATGTTGTTGGGAGAAATGAACAGTGACATACAGGAGAGTGAAACTGGATCAATCTCTTACACCATACAAAAAAAAATTCAAAATGGATTAAATAACTAAATGTGAGAAACAAAACCATCAAAATCTTAGAGAAGATAACAGGCAGCAACTGTTTTGATGTCAGCCACAAGAACTTCTTACTAAACATATCTCTAGAGACAAAGGAAATAAAAGTGAAAATGAACTATTGGGACTTCATCAAGATAAAAACAACAAGAAAAATCCTTCTGCACAGTGAAAGAAACAATCAACAAAACTAAAAGGGAGACTATGGAATGAGAGAATATATTTGCAAATGATATATCTGATAAGGGTTAGTATCCAAAATCTATAAAGAACTTACCAAACTCAACACCCTCCCCAAAGAAATCCAGTTAAGAAATGGGCCGAAGACACAGACATTTTTCCAAAGAAGACATCCACATGACCAACAGACATATGAAAAGATGTTCAACATCACTCATCGTCAGGGAAATACAAAGAAAAACCACAATGAGATACCATCTTACGAGAATCAGGATGGCTAAAATTAACAACACAGGAAACAACAGATGTTGGAGAGGATGTGGAGAAAGGGGAACTCTCTTATACCGTTGATGGAAATACAAAATAGTGCAGCCACTCTGGAAAACAGTATGGAAGTTCCTCAAAAAGTTAAAAAGAGATCTACCCTATGACCCAGCAATTGCAATGCTAGGTATTAACCCAAAGTTTACACAAATATTTATTCAAAGTGGCACATGCACCCCAATTTTTATAGCAGCATTATCTACAATAAGCCAGTTATGGAAAGAGCCCAGACATCCATCATCCATCTACTGATGAATGGATAAAGAAGTGGCATGTGTGTGTGTGTGTGTGTGTGTGTGTGTGTGTGTGTGTGTAGTGGAATATTAGTCGTCAAAAAGAATGAAATCTTTCCATTTGCAAAGACATGGATGGAGCTGGACTGTATTATGCTAAGTGAAATTAGTCAGTCCAAGATATACAAATGCCATATGATTTCACTCATATGTGATATGTAGGAAACAAAACAGATGATTATGGGGGAAGAGAAAAAGAAAGAGAGGTGAGCAAACCATAAAAGACTCTTAGCTATAGGAAACAAACTGAGAGTCGATGGAGGGGAGGTGGGGGATGGGCTAAATGGGTGATAGGTTTTAAGGAGGGTACTTGTGATGAGAATTGAGCATTATATGTAAGTGACTGATCACTAGATTCTACTCTTGAAACCAATAGTACACTAAATGTAAACTAACTAGAATTTAAACATTTTTTTTAAATGAGAGAAGCAAACCCATTTATGCAGCTGTGTACCATGTATGTCATCTTAAATTCAATAAACACTCATCTTCTCCAGTGTAAGCACACCTAATTTAAACATATCAAATTAGTAAAAAGAAAAAAATTTAAGAATATATTTTATTTCCATATGTCTAAAATACTTCATTTTATGTAATTATTACAAAAATACTGTAATATTTTATGCTATTTTTACATATGAAATTTAAAATATACTGTTGCTCATTTTACACTTACAGTACACTTCAATTCTGATTACTTCAAGTTATCAATAGTTTCATGTGCTTTGTATGCAGTATTATGCATCATAACTGGTAAGTGTCCATTATTCAAACATACTTCAATTTAGTATACATATGTATACTAAATTTTCATTATTAGGAGAAAATTACACTCCATATGACACCTCATAGGTAGAGGACACATGAGGAAAACTGCATATGGATTCATCTAGACTCTGCCTTTCCCCCTCATTATCGTACTGGGTATCCTTTTACACTATAATGAATCCTACTTGCAAGTATAGCTCTATGATGAAACCTGTGAGTCATTCTTGAGAATCTCTGAAAAAGTGGATTGTTTCAAGGACACACACACAAAAAATTATTGATAGTAATTCCACAAAGAAAAAAGCTGTGGAATTGTGTTCCATCAACCCTCAGAATATATAAATTGACTGAATTTGTTTAGTTCATTCCCCAGCAGATGTAAGACAATAGATTTGATCATATTGGAAGTGAAATCAATTGAATGTGGTATCATGACTATTAAACTGATAATGGAAAATAGTTAAGTTAGGAAGGGTTGTCAAGGGGAGGTATAGAATGAGAAGTCCTTATGAGATTAAATAAAAGTGTAACATAAGGATGTTTGGTGATTGAATGCTTAAGATTGTCATTTTAGAAAAGTAGCTCTTTTGATTGTAAATCAAATGGTATAATTTTTTTTTCCTGATGATTTCTTTTCTTTTACATATGCTTAAGTTTGGGGAAGAGGACTGAATGACTAAAAAAAATTCAGTTCATTGGGTCATTTCCTAGGCAATGGAGGCTTAGATTTAGGTCAAATGAAAAAGCATGGGGCAAATAGATGTAGTAGGCTCAGGATCTGAGATAGCAAAGAAAACAAGCTATAAAAATTTTTCATTGCACATATTAATTTACCAATTTAAAATAAGATATATGAAATTTTTATTAATAAAAGCAATAAGTCTTGTACTTATTTTCAGAAATTTTTCATCAAATAATTCTAGAAGCAATAGTGGAGGTAACTATATCTAGTTTCAACATCTTTTTAGCATTATAGAAAATTCATAAAAAGGTTTGGTTATAATTCGTTGTTAAAATAGATTATGTCAATGGGTAATGATATATTTTTGTTCTTTTCCTGAAAGATATAATTTAGACTTCTCATTCTGAAATGAGATCCTTACAATTAAGTGTATACTGATACTTATTTCTATTTCTACAAGAATTCATCATGCCCTCAAAAAGCAGTCATATATATCCTTCAGTGAATCTATGTCCACTATAACCCAGCTGTGTGTCTTTGTGAATATATTTCATTCTTCCAGATTTTTTTCACAACCATTCTTCGTAAGAATATTCCTATTTATAGAAATGGAGTATCACAATTGCCAAATCTTTAAGGAAGCCATCACGAGGACTTAAAGCATTCTTAATTGCACTAATAACTACCCTACAATATTTTTAAGTTAACTACTCTAACGACCTACATATTTTTCCATCCATTTGTGACAAATAACCACAAACTTGGTAACGTGAATCAACTTACACTTTTAATCTCACAGTCGTGTAGTTCAGAATTCCAGGTAGAGCTAGTTGGGTTCTGTCATATGGGCCAAAGTCAAAGAATTAGCTGGACTGGTTCTTACTTGGTGATGAGAAGGAGGAATCTGTGTCTATGCTAACTCAGGTTGTTTGCAGCAGTTTTTTCCTCATGTCTATAAAACGGAGGCCATTATCTTTTTATTTATCATTTTATTTTCTTCAGTGTTCCAAGATTCATTGTTTATGGATCACACCCAGTGTTCCACGCAATACGTGCCCTCCTTAATACCCACCACCAGGCTCACCCATCCCCCACCACTCCCTCCTAAAACTCTCAGATTGTTTCTCAGAGTCCACAGTCTCTCATGGATCACCTTCCCTTCCATTTTTTCCCAATTCACTTTTCCTTCCCTTCTCCTAATGTCTTCCACGTTATTCCTTATGCTCCACAAGTAAGTGAAGCCATATGATAATTGACTTTCTCTGCTTGACTTATTTCACTCAGCATAATCTCCTCCAGTCCTGTCATGTTGATACAAAAGTTGGGCATATATCCTTTCTGAAGAATGCATAATATTCCATTGTACATATGAACCATATCTTCTTTATCCATTTGTCTGTTGAAGGGCATCTTGGCTCTTTCCACAGTTTGGCGACTGTGGCCATTGTTGCTATGAACATTGGGGGTACATATGGCCAAGATCTATAAAGAATTCCTCAAACTCAACACTCAAAAAACAGATAATCACGTCGGAAAATGGGCAGAAGACATGAACAGACACTTCTCCAAAGAAGACATCTTCATTAACCATCAGGGAGATTCAAATAAAAACCACATTGAGATATCACCACACCAGTTAGAATGGACAATATTAACATGACAGTAAATATTAAGTGTTGGAGAGGATGTGGAGAAAGGGGAATACTCTTACACTGTTGGTGGGAATGCAAGTTGGTAGAGCCACTTTTGAAAATTGTGTGGAGATTCCTTAAGAAATTAAAAATAGAGCTACCCTATGACCCTGCAACTGCACTACTGGGTATTTAACTCAAAGATACAGATGCAGTGAAAAGAGGGGCCAATATCTTTTTAACTGTCAGCCAGGTGTTGAACTCAACTCCCAGAACCTGCTCCTTACACATGGACCCCTCTATCTTCAATATCATCAATGACATACCAAATTCTTCTCAAGATTCAAATCTGTCTTTCTTCCCCTTTTATTACCTCTCAGAGAACTCTTTACCACACAGGACTAGTGTTATTAGGTTAGACGTAAACATAATATCCCAATATTAAGGTTGGCTGACTTTAACCACAACTATATTTAGTAACATCTATATTATCCTTGAAATTTTGATAAGAAATCTTGGCTGGTCATTGTAGTTTTTGACGATAATAACATTTAAGAATGTGGTATAATTTATCTGAATCTTTGTTTATTCATTTCCTCAATAACAAAACTCGTGAAATAAGAAATAATGTGGTGCTAATATTTTATCTTATTGTTTATCATATAGCACAAATTCAATAGATATTCATTGAATTAATGAATAATTAATAGAAAAACAAGGGAATCAAAATGATGAGGACCTCACAAAATCATCACTAATGATCTATTTTTCTTCCATTTGAAAACTTCTTACAAGTATTTAAGCACCTAGTTTTTACTTTTGTACACATTTTTTATTATGTTAGTCACCATATAGTACATCATTTGTTTTTGATTTAGTGTTCCAAGATTCATTGTTTGCAAATAACACCCAGTGCTTCATGCAATACTTGGGCTCCTTAATACCCATGGTAGGCTCACTCATCCCCCCCTCCCCCCACAAAACCTTCAGTTTCTCTGAGTCCATAGTCTCTCATGGTTCATCTCCCACTCTGATTTCCTTCCCTTCAGTTTTTCCTTCCTTTTCCTAACGTCCTCCATGCTAGTCGTTATGATCCACAAATAAGTGAAACCATGTGATAATTGACGTTCTCTGCTGAACCTATTTCACTTATAATCTATTGCAGTCACATCCATGTTGATACAAAAGTTTGGTATTCATCTTTCTGATAGCTGAGTAATATTTTATTGTCTTTATGTCTTCTTTATCCACTCACCCATTGAATGGCATTTCTGCTCTTTTTACAGTTGGGTTATTGTGCACATTGCTGCTATGAATATTGGGGAAAATCTGGCCCTTCTTTTCACTACATTTGTACCTTTGGGGTAAATACCCAGTAGTGCGATTACTGGGTCATAAGGTAGCTCTATTTTTTTATTTTTTGAGGAACTTCCACAATGTTTTCCAAAGTGGCTGTACGAACTTGCATTCCCACCAACAGTATAAGAGAGTTCCTTTCTCCACAGCCTCTCCAACATTTGATGTTTTTTGCCTTGTTAATTTTGCCATTCTAACTGGTAAAGGTGGTATCTCAGTGTGGTTCTGATTTGAATTTCCCTGATGGCTAATGATGAAGAAAATGTTTTCATATTTCTGTTAGCCATTTGTATGTCTTCTTTTGAGAAGTGTCTGTTCATGTCTTCTGCCCATTTTTGACTGATTATTTGTGTTTTGGAGGGTAGTGTTTGAGAAGTTTCTTATAGATCTTGGAAATCAGCCCTTGGTCTTTAGTGTCATTGCAAATATTTTCTCCCATTCCATGGGTTGCCTCTTAGTTGTGCTGACTATTTCCTTTACCGTGCAGAAGATTTTTATCTTGATGAAGTTCTATAAGTTCATTCTCACTTTTGTTTTCCTGCTTTTGGAGATGTGTCTTGAAAGAAGTTCCTGAGGCTAATGTTGAAGAGGTTACTGCCTATGTTCTCTTCTAATATTTTGATGGATTCCTGTCTCACATGGAAGTCTTTCATCTCTTTCGAGTTTATCTTTTTGTATGGTGTAAGAAAATTGTTGATTTCATTCTCCTGTATATACCTGTCCAATTTTCCCAGCACCATTTATTGAAGAGACTGTCTTTTTTTCCATTGGATATTTTTCCTGCTTTGTTAAAGATTATTTGACCATAAAGTTTAGGGTCCATATCTGGACTCTTAATTCTGTTCTATTGGTGTATGTGTCTGTTTTTGTGTCAGTACCATGCTGTCTTGGTAATCAGAGATTTTTAATATAGCTTGAAATCAGGCAACATGATGCCTCCAGCTTTGTTTTTCTTTTTCAACATATCCTTGGTGATTCATGGTCTTTTCTGGTTCCATAAAAAATTTAGGATTGTTTGTTTGAGTACTTTGAAAAATCCCACTGGTATTTTGATTGGGATGGCATTGAAAGTATAGATTGCTCTGAGCAGCATAGACATTTTAATGGTGTTTCTTCTTCAGATCCATGAGCATGGAATATTTTTCCAATTTTTTGTGTCTTCTTCAATTTCTTTCATGAGTGTTCTATGGTTCCTACAGTATAGGTCCTTTATCTCTTTGATTAGATTCATTCCAAGGAATCCTATGGTTTTTGGTGCTGTCGTAAATGGATTTGATTATCTAATTTCCCTTTCTATAGTTTCATTGTTAGTGTATAAGAAAGCAACTAATTTATATGCATTGATTTTGTATCCTGCCACATCAGTGAATTGCTGTATGAGTTCTGGTAATTTGGAGATGGAGTCTTGTCGGTTTTCCACATAGTATCATGTCGTCTGCAAGGAGTGTTTGACTTCTTTTTGTCTATTTGAATATATTTTATTTATTTTTGTTCTCTGATTGTTGTTGCTAGGCCTTCCAGTTTATGTTGAATAATAGTGATGAGAGTAGGCATCCTTGTCGTGTTCCTTATCTCAATGGGAAGGCTCTCAGCATTTCCCCATTAAGAATGATATTTACTGCAGTTTTTTCATAGATGGATATTATGAAGTTGAGGAATGTTCCCTCTATCCCTATACTATGAAGAGTTTTAATCAGAAACTGATGCTGTATTATATCAAATGCTTTTTTACATCAATAGGGAGGACCACGTGGTTCTTCTCTCTTCTCTTATTGATTTGTTCTATTACATTGATTTGTGAATGTTGAACCACACTTCCATCCCAGGGATAAATCTCACCTGGTTGTGCTGGATAATCCTTTTAATATACTTTTGCATCCTATTATTTATCATCTTGTTGAGAATATTGGCATCCATCCATATTCATCTGGGATATTGGTCTGAAATTCTCCTTCCTGATTCAGTCTTTACCAGGTTTTGGGATCAAGGTAATGCTGGTTTCATAGAAAGAGTCTAGAAGTTTTCCTTCCATTTTTGTTTTTTGTAAAATCTTCAGGAGAATAGGTGTTAGTTCTTCTTTGAATCTTTGGTAGAATTCCCCAGGGAATCCATCAGATCCTGAACTTATGTTTTTTGGGAGATTTTTAATCACTGCTTCAATCTCATTATTGGTTATTGGTCTATTCAGGTTTTCAATGTCTTCCTGTTTCAGTCATGGAAATTTATAGGTTTCCAGGAGGGCATCAATTTATTCTAGGTTGCTTAACTTATTGGTATACAACTCTTGATAATAATTTCTGATAATCGTTCCTATTCCCTTGGTGTTAATCATGATCTCTACCCTTTCATTCATAATTTTACTAATTTTGGTCCCTTCCCTTTTCTTTTGAATAGGCCTGGCCAGTGGTTTATCAATCATTTCTTTATAAGATTTTTTAAAAATTTATTTGACATACAGAGATCACAAATAGGCAGAGAGTCAGGCAGATAGGGGGGTGGGGAAGCAGGATCCCTACAGAGCAGATAGGCAGATGCAGGGCTCTATTCCAGGACCCTGGGATCAGGACCTGAGCTGAAGGCAGAGGCTTTAACCCACTGAGCCACCCAGTCTCCCCTAGTGGTTTATCAATCTTAATAATTATTTCATAGAACCAGCTTGTAGTTTCGTTGATATGTTCTACTGTGTCTCTGGTTTCTACTTCACTGAAATCTGCTCTAACCTTAATTATTTCCCTTTTCGTGCATGGGGTAGACTTAATTTGTTGTTGATTCTCCAGTTCTTTAAGGTATAAAGAGAATTTGTTTATTCGGGATTTTTAGGTTTTGTTTGTTTGTTTGTTTGTTTGTTTTTCAGTGAGGCTTGGATGGCTATGTATCTCTCCCATAGAACCGATTCTGCTGTATCCCATAGATTTTGGACCAATGTATCTTAATTCTCATTGATTTCCATGAATTGTTTAAGTTTTTCTCTGATTTAATGGTTGAACCACACATTCTTGAGCAGGATGGTCTTTAGCTTCCACGTGTTTGAATTTCTTCCTAACTTTCTCCTGTGGTTGAGTTCCAGTTTCAAAGCATTGTGTTCTGAGAATATACAGGGAATAATATCAATCTGTTGGTACCAGTTGAGACCTGATTTGTGACCCAATATGTGATCTATTCTGGTGAAAGTTCCATGTTCACTTGAGACGAATGAGTATTCTGTTGTTCTCTATATATTTAGGAGGTACATAGGGTCCAATGTGTCATTTAAAGCTCCTGTTTCTTTGATGATTTTCTGCTTAGATGATCTGTCTATTGCTGAGAGTGGAATGTTAGGGTCTCCTATAATTAATTTATTATTATCAATTCGTCTCTTCATTTTGGTTAACAATTGGCTTATGTAGTTGGCTGCTCCCATTTTAGGGACATAGATATTTACAATTGTTAGATCTTCTTGTTGGATAGACATTTTAAGAATGATACCATGTCCTTATGAAAAAATGTTCATCATCATTAGCCACCAGGGAAATTAAAATCAAAACTACATTGAGATACCACCTTAGACCAGTTAGAATGGCAAAATTATTAGGACAGGAAACAACAAGTGCTTGAATGGATGTGAAGAAAGGAGGACACTTTTACACTGTTGGTGGGAATGCAAGTTGCTGCAGCCACTTCGGAAAACAGTGTGGAGATTTCTTAAGAAATTAAAAATAGAGCTACCCTATGACCTTGCAATTGTATTAATGTATATTTACCCCAAAGATACAGATGTAGTGAAAAGAAGGGCCATCTCTACCCCAATGTTTGTAGCAGCAATGGCCACAGTCGCCAAACTGTGGAAAGAACCAAGATGCCCTTCAGCGGATGAATGGATAAAGGAAGATGTGGTCCATATACACTATGGAGTATTATGCCTCCATCAGAAAGGATGAATACCCAACTTTTGTATCAACGTGGATGGGACTGGAAAAGATTATGCTGAGTGAAATAAGTCAAGCAGAGAAAGTCAAGTATTATATGGCTTCACTTATTTGTGGAGCATAACAAATAACATGGAGGACATGGGGAGATGGAGCGGAGAAGCGAGTTGAGGGAAATTGGAAGGGCAGGTGAACCATGAGAGACTATGGGCTCCGAAAAACAATCTGAGGGTATTGAAGGGGCGGGGGGTGGGAGGTTGGGGTAGCCAGGTGGTGGGTATTATGGAGGGCACGGATTGCATGGAGCACTGGGTGTGGTGCATAAGCAATGAATTCTTTTATGCTAAAAAGAAATTAAAAAAAAAAGTCTCTCGTAGATAGCATATGGATAGGTCCCGTTTATTTGTTTTTTTTTTTTGTTTTGTTTTGTTTTTGTTTTGTTTTGTTTCTTTTGTCTAATCTCCAACCCTGTGCCATTTTATGGGAGCATTTAGGACATTCGTGTTGAGCGTGATTATTGTAAGATATTAATTTATTGTCATCATGTTGCCTGTGAGATCTTTTTTTTTTTTTTCTTCTATACATTATCTCTCTTAAGTTTTGTTCTATATTCCTCTTGGGGTCTTTCTTCTTTTATAGAAGCCCCCTTAATGTTTCTTGCAGGGCTGGCTTAGAGTTCACATATTCTTTCAGTTTTTGCCAGTCTTGGAAGCTCTTTATCTCTCCATCCATTCTAAATGACAGCCTTTCCAGATAAAGTAATCTTGGCCGTACATTCTTCTCATTTAGTACACTGAATATGTCTTGCCTGACCTATCTGGCTTTCCATGTCTCTCTGGACAGGTCTGACATTATTCTGACATTCTTCCCTCCATATTCAAGACATCTCTTCCACTTGCTACTCTCAGGATAGCTTCCTTGGTTCTAAGATCTACAAGTTTCACTATTACATGCAGGGGTATTGTTTTAATCTCCTTGATCTAGGGAAGTGTTCTCTCTGCCCCTGGGACACAAATGCTTATTTCATTCCTCAGATTAAAGAAGTTGTCAGCTAGAATTTTTTCAAATATATCTTCTAGTCCTCTCTCTCCACCCCCTCAGGGACCCCAATAATTCTGACATTGGGACATTTCATGGCATCACTTATTTCTCCAATTGTATTTTCATGAATTCTAAGCTGTTTTTTCCAGGCCTACTCTTGATCCTTCTTTTCTATCAGTTTGTCTTCTAGATCACTAGATTATTCTTCTGTGTCATTTACACTAGCTGTTAGAGTATCTATACTAGATTGGATCTCATTCATAGCATGTTTAATTTCCCCCAGATCATCTCTCATTTCTGTCCTTAGAGTATCTATTTTGCCATTAATAGCTTTCTATAATGTAGCTATTGTCTGCATAACTTATCTTGAAGTCTATTCCCGACATCTTGTTTAAATCCATATCCATTAGTTCTGTAGCAGAAGTTATTGTCTTTGAATTTTTCCTGTGTTGGGGGTTCATCCTCTTAGTCATTCTCTTGAGGGACGGTTGAGGGAATATACAAAATCTAAATTATTGACCCCAAACCAAGCAAGAAGTTCCTGTTTTATAGGGACTTTAAAATTGTCGACTTCTTGTTCTTTCAGTCTGTTTTCTAGGGGAGGGCCCTGCCATACTCTAACTCAGGCAACCCTGTTTGGGCAGAGTTGCCCCACCCCCTATGGGAGGGCAGGCTCAGTAAAAGTGGTTTTGGAGGCTTTTGTTTTCTGATGATTTTCCCTGGGAGCTTTCTACATCTCTTCTGAGAGTCAGAGCAGAAGTGACTGTATCCAAAGCTCTGTCTCAGAACAGAGAGATCACAGCCTGTTCTCCCATAAGCACTCCAGACCATACTCTCCATTTTTTTTTCTGTGCTTCTAAAAACCTCAGTGTCCTTTTTTGTGTCCCACAGCAGCACTCCTAGTCCTCGCTTCCAGGTCCAGACACACCTCTGCCCTTTGTGCTTCTAAAACTTCCAGCTGCCGCCAGTTCACATGCACACCATTGCAACTCCAGGTTTCAGTCTGGGAAGCTGTCCTAAAGTCCTTTTTCCTTGGTTACTGGTCTACAAGTCTGTGCCTGGTCCCCAGGGTGGGGGGCTTTTGCATTCCAGCAGTGCAGGATCCCAGAGGATACCAGAATGGGGAGGGATCCCAATTCTGTTTATCTTCCAACATATGCCTGCAGAATCATGGTTCCCTGTTTCATACCTCAAAACCAACTTCCAGAGATATTCTGTTGCTATAGTTTTGGATATATCTCCTTACATCTCAGGTTGATATCCTGGGTGTTCAGAGTGGTCTGTTAGATATCCAGCTCAATCCAGGGGATGGTTGAAATAGGGTCCCCAACTCTGCGATCTTGCCCCCATCTCCCATTACTAATGATTCTTTTTTTCTCTCTCTCTCTGTTACAAATCTCCATTACTAATGATCTTAATTGGAAATCAATCCATTGGAGGAGGCAAGATGGCAGAAGAATAGAGGGCCTCATTTCATCTGGTGTCTTGATTTGGCTAGATAACTATTAAATCATTCTGAACATGTATGAATTCAACCTGAGATATAAGAAAAGAATATTTGGGACCTACAAGGTAGGAGGTATGGAGAATTTAATCTGAGGGGAGATATCAGAAGATAAGCAGTGGAGGGAGGGAGCCTCCATAAGCCTGTTATCAGAAAATGATATAGCCCCAAAGGGAAAAATCAGAAGGAACCCTTAGAAATCTTCTCCAACAGAGACATCTCGCCTGCATGGTGCTCAGGTGGTGAAATGTGAATAATTTTAGGTGAGACGGTGACCTCAGAATACCCAGAGTCACAGAAATAATTAGGGTGCTCAAGCTGGTAGAGTTCTCAAGCTTTGGAGCAGAGAAACTTGTTATAACCAGCAAGCTCAGGGAGGGAGTGGTCCTCAGCTCAGTTCACCATAAACTGAGAATTCAGGCTGTATTAGATGACTGCTTTCTGCCTGGGGACCTTGCAGAGGACTGGAAAGTAAGAACCCTCTACCACCCCAGAGTCTGCACCACCAGGCAACAGATCTCAGGGTGGAGAACCTTGTAAAGGAGAGTCCAGGTGAACTCCACCTTCCCCTGGGAGGGGTGGTGTGGGTGTGTTAATAATCCAGTGACCACTCTCCATGCCAGGGCCCTACAAATTATAGTAACACAAGATCCTGAGCCTTCCCCCAGTAGGATCCATGTGGGCATGTACAACAGGAGTCTGCAGAGTTTGGTTCACACGAAGTAAAAACTGCTTATCCCTGAGGGTTTACTGAAAAGAGGGGTCTATAATATTTCAGCTCTGGGGCTGGAAAATGGAGCAAGGTAATTTTTATTTTGATCCTCCAAAGAGACATGGAGAACCTTCAGGTAACAAAAGCCAAACAGAGGACCAGCTTACACTAAGCCTAGCATTCTGGCAAGGAGCAATGTAATTCACCCAAGCAAAGACCCCTGAGAAGCAGTCCAGCAGCCTCTTCCCCCAGAAGACCAACTGGAAGAACAGGTACACAGCAAGTTTATGGACTCTACAAGACTCAACAAGGCTATAAAACTCCAGTGCTGGGGGAAAATAGTATATAGAATTTGAGTTTTTCCTCGTGATTTATCTTTCAGTTTTAAATTTTCCATTTTTTTCCTTTCTCAACTAGTTTCTTATTTTACCAACTCTGTTTTTAAGTAATTTTTTAACTTCCATTTTTTATGTTTACATTTTATAGATATATTCTTCATTTTTGTCTTCTTTCACTCTATTCTATTTTTTTTTTGTGTGTGTGTATATATATATATATATATACACACACACAAAACTATATAATTTTGTTCTCCTTACAACTTCCTCTCCAACAACATTCAGGAAAAAGTGAATCAACCTTTTTTGTCTACCCTGTGACATTATATTCCTCTTACACACACACACCCCATTTTTATCCCTTTGCTTTTTCTTTATTGCTATTTTTTTGGTTTCTGACCTTTTCTGATTTCTCCAGTATGTATTTTGTTTGGGCCTTTGTTGATATTTTTTATTCTGTACACTCATTCATAAAGTTTTCTCTGGATAGAAGGACTAGAAGGAGAAATTCACAACAAAAGAAAGAACCAGAGGTAATACTCTCTTCCACAGATCTAATCAATATGAATATAAGTAAAATGCCAAGGACGGAATTCAGGATAACAATTATAAAGTTACTAGCAAGTCTTGGGGGGGGGAAGCATAGAAGACACCAGAGAATCTCTTAGTGTGAAATGATGTCTAATCAGGCTGAAACTAACAATGCTCTAACTGAGATGTATTCTAAATTAGATGCTCTAACAGCTAGGGTAAATAAGGCAGAAGTGAAAGTAAGTGACATATAAGACAAGTTGATGGAAAGGAAGGAAGCTGAGGGAAAGAGAAAAGAATAATTAATAAACCATGAGGAGAGGCTTTGAAAAATCAGTGATGCCACAAAACTAACCAGCATCAGAACTATTGGAGTGTGTGAGGGTGAAGAGAGAGAGAGAGAAAGAGGGAGAGAGAGGGCCAGAAGGTATGAGCCAACATCAGAATTATTGGGGTGCCTGAGGGTGAGGAGAGAGAGAGAGAGAGGGACAGAAGTATATTTAAGAAGATCATAGCTGAGAACTTCCCAATCTGGGGAAGGAAACAAACATACAAGTCCAAGAGGTAGAGAGGACCCCCTCAAAATCCATAAAAATAGATCAACAACCCAACAATTATTATAACTAGTGAAGCTTCCAAAACTCAGAGATAAAGAGAAACTCCTGAAAGCATCTAAAGACAAGAGATTCCTAATCTACAGAGGTAATACTGACATCAGACCTTTCTACAGAGACCTGGAAGACCAGAAAGTCTTGGCATGATACATTCAGGGTACTAAATGAGAAATTAATGCAGCCAAGAATACTTTTTCCAGCAAGGCTGTCATTCAGAGTGGAAGGAGAGATAAAGAGTTTTCAGGACCGTCAGAAATTGAAGGAATGTGTGACCATCAAGCCAGAACTGCGGGAAATATTAAAAGGGATACTGTTAAAGAAGAGAAAGCCCGAGTAACATAGACTAGAAAGAAACAGAGGCAATCTCAGAAACCAGGATTTACAAGTAATAAAATAGCACTAAATTCATATCTTTCAATAGTTACTCTGAATGTAAATGGGCTAACAACTCCAATCAAGAATCAGGGTATCAAATTGGATAAAAAAGTAAGACCCATCCATATGTTGAGTACAAGAGACTCGTTTTAGACCTCAAGACACTTCCGGACTGAATGTGAGGGAGTGGAGAACAATTTACCATGATTATGGACCTCAAAAGAAAGCTGGAGTAGCAATCCTTATATCAAAAAAATTAGATTTTAAACCAAACCCAGTAGTAAGAGATGTAAAGGGACACTAGATCATACTTAAAGGGTCTACCCAACAAGAATACCTAACAACTATAAATATTTTTGCTCCTAATTTGGGAGCAGTCCATATATCAACCCATTAATAACCAAATTAAGCAAATACATTGATAATAATACAACAATAGTAGGGGAATTCAACCCCCACTCATAGCATGGACAGATCATCTAGACAGACAATCAACAAAGAAACGAAGGCTTTGAATGACACTCTGGGCTAGATTGACTTCACAGATATATACAGAGCATTACATTCCACAGCAACATACTACACATTCTTCTGGAGTGCACATAGAACATTCTCTAGTATAGATCACATACTGGGTCACAAATCAGGTCTCAACTGGTACTAAAAGATTGGAATTATTCTCTGCATATTTTCAGACCACATGCTTTAAAACTAGAACTCAACCACAAAAGGAAACTTGGAAGGAACACAAACACTTGGAGGTTAAAGACCATCTTCCTAAAAAATGAATGGGTCCACCATGAGATGAAACAGGAATTAGAAAAATTCTTGGAAACTAATGAAAATGAAAACACAACTGTCCAAAACCTCTTGGATAAAATAAAGGCAGTCCTAAGAGGGAAGTATATAGCCATTCAAGCCTTTCTCAAAAAATCAGAAAAGATTCAAGTACACAAACTACTCTTACACCTAAAGGACCTGATGAAATAACAGAAAATAAAGACTAAACCAAGCAGGGGAAGAGAAATAATAAAGATTAGAAGAGAAATAAATGAAGTAGACACCAGAAGAACAATAGAACTGATCATCAAAACTAGAAGCTTGTTTGTGGAAAGAATTAAAAAGATTGATAAACCACCAGCCAGACTTATACAAAAAAAAAAAAAAAAAAGAAAGAAAAAGAAAAAAGACACAAGTGAATAAAATCATGAATGAAAGAGGAGAGATCACAACCAACACCAAATAAATACTAGCAATTTTAAGAACATGTTATGAGCAATTATATGCCAACAAATTAGGCAATCTGGAGGAAATGGATGCATTCATGGAAACATATATACGACATAACTGAAACAGGAAGAAATAGAAAATCTGAAAAGATCCATAACCAGCAAGGAAATGGAAGCAGTAATCAAAATCCTCCCAAAACACAAGAGTCCAGGGACGGATTTCCAACAGGGATTCAAAGAAACCTTTATAGAAGAAATAATACCTGTAATACTGAAGCTCTTTCAGAAAATAGAAATGGAGGAAAAACTTCCATACTCGTTATATGAGACTCATATTTCTTTGATCCCCAAACCAGTCAAAGACCCCTTGAAAAAGGAGAATTACGGACCGATATCCCTGATGAACACAGATGCCAAAGTACTCACCAAGATTCTAGCCAATAGGATCCAACGATACATTAAAAAGATTATTCACCATGACAAGTTGGGATTTATTCCTGAGGAGCTAGGGTGGTTCAACATTCACAGATCACAGATCGTGACAGAACATGTTAATAAAAGAAAAGACGAGAAACATATGATCCTCTTGATGCAGAAAAAAAAAATTGACAAAATACAGCATTCTTTCTTGATTAAAACTCTCCAAAACGTAGGGATATAAGAAAAATACCTCCATATCATAAAAGTCATCAACAAAAAGCCCAAAGTAAATAACATTCTCAATGTGGAAAAACTGTGAGTTTTCCCCTTAAGTTCAGGAACTTGACAGGGATGTCCACTCTCACCACTCTTGTCCAATAGAGTACTAGACGTCCCAGTTTTAGCAATCAGACAACAAAAAAGAAATAAAAGGCATTCAAATTGGCAAAGAAGAAGTCAAACTCTCTCAATAAAGATTACATGACATATTGACAAGACAGTAAACAACATGTTTTGGAGACAATGTGGAGAAAGGGGAATCCTCTTACACTTTTGGTGGGAATGCAAGTTGGAGCAGCTGCTTTGGAAAACAGTGTGGAGATTCCTTAAGAAACTAAAAATAGAGCTATCCTATGACCCTGAAATTGCACTAATGGGTATTTACCCCAAAGATACAGATGTAGTGAAAAGAAGGGTCATCTGCACCCCATGTTTATAGCAGCAATGGCCACCGTCGCCAAACTTTGGAAAGATCCAAGATACCCTTCAATGGAAGAATGGATAAAGGAGATATGGTCCATATATACTATGAAGTATTATGACTCCATCAGAAAAGATGAATACCCCACTTTTGTTTCAACATGGACGGGACTGGAAGAGATTATTCTGAGTGAAATAACTCAAGCAGAGGGAGTCAATTATCATATAGTTTCACTTATTTGTGTAGAATAGGGAATAACACAGAGGACATGGGGAGATGGAGAAAAGGGAGTTGGGGGAAATTGGAGGGGGAGACAAACCATGAGAGCCTGTGGACTCTGAGAAACAAAATGAGGGTTTTGGAGGGGAGGGGGGTGGCAAATTCGGTGAGCCTGGTGGTGGCTATTATGTAGCACATGTATTGCATGGAGCACTGGTTATGGGACATAAACAATGAATTCTGGAACAGTGAAAAGAAATAAAAAATGATAAATTTTTTAAAAAATTACATGAACCTTTTTGTGGAAAACCCATAACACTACCTCAAAATTGCTAGAACTCATATGACAATTCAGCAATGTGGCAGGATACAAAATCAATGCATGGAAATCGGTTGCATTTCTATACTTGAATATATATATTCAAGTTAAATATATATATATATATATATATATATATATATATATATATATATTTTTTTTTTTCAAACAATGATGCCAAAAAATAGAAATTAAGTAATGGATCCCAATTACAATTGCACCAAACCTATAAGATACCTATCAATAAACCTAACTAAGGAGGTAAAGAACCTCTACTCTAGAAACTACAGGGAATTTGTGAAATAAATGGAGGAAGACACAAAGAGATGGAAAAACATATCATGCTCAGGGATTGAAAGAATAAACATTGTGAAAATATCCATGCTGTCCAGAAAAGTCTATACATTCAACACAATCCCTACTTAAATACCTCTGACATTTTTCACAGAGCTAGAACAAACAGTCCTAAAATTTGTATGGAACCAGTAAAGACCCATAATATCTGGGGGACTGTTGAAAATGAAAACCAAATCTTGGAGCATCACAATGCCTAACTTCATTATTCACAGCTATATTACAAAGCTGTGGTAATCAAGGCAGCATGGTACTGGTACAAAAACAGACACAGTGATCAATGGAACAGAATAAAGAGCCCATCAGTGGACCCTCAACTTCTATGGTTAGCTGATATTTGATAAAATCAGAAAGAATATACAATGGAAAAGACAATCTCTTCAATAAATGGTGCTGGGAAAGTTGGACAGTCACATGCAGAATGAAGATGGACCATTAATTGGTCCAGAATGAAACTGGACCATTCTCTTACACCATACACAAAGATAAACCCAAAATGGATGAAATACGTCAATGTGAGACAAGAATCCATCAAAATACTAGAGACAACAACTTGCAGCCACTTCTTTGACCTCACCCGCAGCAACTTCTTGCAAGACACATCTGCAAAAGCAAGGGAAACAAAAGCAAAAATGAACTTTTGGGAATTCATCAATATAAGAACTTTTGTACAGCAAAGGTAACAGTTAACAAAACTAAAAGGTAACAGACAAAATGAGAGAAGATATTTGCAAATGACATTTCTGATAAAGGGCTTGTATCCAAGATCTATAAAGAACTTCTCAAATGCAACACCCAAAAAACTAACAATCCAGTCAAGAAATGGGCAGAAGCCAAAGAAGACATGCAAAGAGCCACAGACACATGAAAACATTCTCAACATCATTTGTCATCAGGGAAATACAAATCAAAACCACAATGGGATACCACCTTACGCCAGTCAGAATGGTTAAAATTAAGAAGACAGGAAACAATAAATGCTGGTGAGAACATGGAGAAATGGGAAATCTCTACACTCTTTTTTGGAATGCAAACTGGTACAGCCACTGTGAAAAACTGTGGAAGTTCTTCAAGACTTTAAAAATAGAGCTACCCGAGGCACCTGGGTGGCTCAGTGGGTTAAGCCTCTGCCTTCAACTCAGGTCATGATCTCAGGGTCTGGGATCAAGCCCCACGTCAGACTCTCCACTCAGCAGGGAGCCTGCTTCCCTTCCTCTCTCTCTGCCTGCCTCTCTGCCTACATGTGATCTCTGTCTGTCAAATAAATAAATAAAAGCCTTTAAAAAATAAAATAAAAATAAAAATAGAGCTGCCCTATGACCCAGTAATCACACACTCTGCATTTCCCCCAAAGGTAGAGAAGTAGTGAAAAGAAGGGGCGCATTCATGCCAGTGTTCATAGCACTACTGTCCCTAATTGCCAAACTGTGGAAGGAACAGAGATGCCCTTCAACAGATGAATGGATAAAAAAAATATTTGGTTCATATATACAATGGAATAATGCACAGCCATCAGAAAGGCCAAACACTTACCATTTGCTTTGACATGAATTGAACTGGAGGGGATTATGCAAAGTAAAATAAGTCAAGCAGAGAAAGATAATTATCATATGGTTTCACTCACATGTGGAACTTAAAGGGTAGTGTAGAGGACCACAGGGGAATTGATGGAAACTGAATGGGAAAAAATCAGAGAAGGAGAAAAAATCATGAGAGACTATCAACTCTGAGAAACAAACTGAGGGTTGCTTAAGTGCAGGTGGTTGGGGAAATGGCATAACTGAGTGATGAGTATTAAGGGGGGCAGGTGAATTGATGAGTACTGGGTGTTATACACAACTGATGAATTATTGAACACTACATCTGAAACTAATGATGTACTATATGTTGGCTAATTCAATTTGAATTAAATTAAAAATAAAGAAAACCAATCAAGCAACAACTAAAAATGTAGTGCATCCACACAGGTTAGTTTCCATTTAAATGACATCATACTTGCAAAGCACTTCTTATGTACAAGAAACTATTTTAAATGCAGAACATACATAACATCATTTAATTGCTTGTTATTCCATTATTATCATTTCACTCCATTGGAAAGACAGAGAAATTAAAGCACAGAAATATAACTAATTGCTTCTTTTTACATATTAAGAAAACTGAGTTATAAACACAGACCTCTAACTACATTACAATGTAACATGCAAAGAGAAAGAGAAATACTGAAGTCTGATGCTTGTTTTCACAATTAAATTAGGGAAATTTTAAGGTGGGGAAGAGAAAAACATTTAAATAATTCCTTAAGGATTATGCTTCTAAGCATGCTTATCAGGGAAACCATAAATACATCTATAGATATATTTATGTATAGATATATCTATAGATATATTTATGTATAGATTTCCTAAGAGAGCTTCAGCTGACTTCATGGACATAAACCATAAAATATAGACTTAGAAATAAACAATAATGAGTTAATACTGAGTTATGTAATCATGAAAGAAATCATCTACACTGGAGCGCCTGGGTGGCTCAGTCGTTAAGCATCTGCCTTTGGCTCAGGTCATGATCCCAGGGTCCTGGGACTAACCCCCACATTGGGCTCCCTCCTCAGTGGGAAGCCTGCTTTTCCCTCTCCTGATCCTCCCTGCTTGTGCATCCTCTCTTGCTGTCTCTCTCTCTGTCAAATAAATAAATAAAATCTTTAAAAAAGAGAAATCATCTACATTAAGATGGTTAAAAGATATAGGAAAGATATAAAATAGAATATAAGTCATCAAACATAAGAATAAAATTTCAACAAATGCACAATGATCTGCAAGTCAGAAAAATAACAATTTGACACTACCAATGAAAAATAGAGTTTAATAGAAAAATAAACAGGCAAATAGTTAATATGTAATATCATCAAAAAGAATAAAATATTTAATAGTATATTTAACAAAATAATGCAAGATCTGTACACTTATAAATGCAACACATAGAATGAAATATTAAAATAAATTTAAAAATTCAGATATCCTTTATCTCTGAATTGTAGAACTTATTATTGTTAAGCTGATAGTATCCTCAAAATTTATTTACTGATGCAACACCTACTCTAAAAAAATGCTAGCTGCCCTCTTTTTCAGAAATGGACAAGCTGACCCTAAAATTTATATGGAAATTCAAGATATATATAAAATATATATAATATATTATTAAAGTAATTATTGATAGATTTGTATTTATTGCCATTTTATTACTTGCTTTGTGGTTGTTTCTGAAGACTTTCTCTGCTCCTTTCTTATTTTTTTCTCATGTTTTGCTGATTTTCTTCAATGATATATTTGGATTTGATTCTCTTTACTCATTTATATTTTTTATTGATTTTCAGTATTTGGATACCTGAATACCATTAATTTTATATATAATTTCTCTACATATAGGAATCTATATTAAGTTGATGAACATTTAATTTGAACCCATTCTTTTCTCCTCTACTCCCCACATTTTAAATATATGTTATTATGTTTTATATCTTTTTTTTTAGTTCCTTGCCTGATTTCTTTTACATAAATATTCATTTTTACTGTTTTTGTGTTTCTTGTAACTGCAGTGTCAACTTTGATCTCTCTTCTACACTCAAAGTGTCCCTTTTAATACTTTTTTCAGGGCTAGTTTACAGATCACAAATTCCTTTAGGTTTTGTTTGTCTGAGAAACTCTTTATCTCTCCTATTCTGAATGATGTCCTTGCTGGATAGAGTTTTGTTGGCTGAATTTTTTTCCATTAAGTCCTTTGTATATATATATCATGACACTTTCTTCTGACTTACAGGTCTGTTGAAAAATCTCCTGCTAGCCTTCTGGATATTCTCTGCTAAGTTAAAGAGTTCTTTTGTCTTGCTGCTTTTAAATTTTTTCTTTCTCACTATATTTTTAAAATATTTTTATAACATATATTTTTATAATTTATATTGTATTTCTTTATCACTATATATCACTTCTTTATTACTATATTTTGCATATTTAACTACTATATGTCTTCCTGTGGGTTTGTTTTGTAGAAAGCATTCTGTTCCTCTTTGATCTGGATGTGTGTCCACTCCCCCCAGGTCAAGGAAGATTTCAAGTATTATTTCCTCAAATAAATTTTCTGCCCCCTTTTCTCTCTCTTCTTCTGGGACTCCTGTAATATGAATGTTAGTACACTTGGTGAAGTTACTGACTTACCTCAGTCTATTATTTTGCATAAATTTTTCCTCTGTCTTGTTTTTTTTTATTTATTTTTTATTTACTTTATTTATTTTTTACTTTATTACTTTCCAATACTCTGTCTTCTAGGTCACTAATTTGTTCTTCTGCTTTTGTTCTTCTGCTTCTTCCATCCTACTGTTCATTCCATCAAACATATCTCTCATTCCTTGAACTGAGCCCTGTATTTCTGTAATATTATTCCTTAACACTGTATTTAGTGTCTCATTCATGTATTGCCCTCTTTTTTCAAGTAAGTATCAGTGAGTATCAGTGCTATGAATTCTCTGTCAGGCATGTTTCAATTAGATCTCTGTGGTCTTGTCTTGTTCTTTCATTTGGGGTAAATTTCTCTATCTCCTCAATGTGTCTGCCACTCTGTTTCTGTGTCAAGAAAGCCATGTATGTCTTCTGCTCTTGAAAGTTGTGACTTTATGAAGAAGAGGTCCTGGAGCTCCTCGTAGTGCAGTCTCCTCTGTTCACTAGAACCTGACACTTCAGGAAAGCATCCTATGTGTGTTGCTTGTGCCCTGCTGTTTTGTGTGAGTCAGTTTTCCTTTCAGCACTGTCTTCTGCACTATCTGCCTGTTGTGGGCAGTTTGTCTTTGCACTTTGTGGTGTTAGTGAGACCCAGCAGGCCAGCTGTGGGAAGACATGTCCACTGGGGAACTTGGGAACTGGGCATTGGTGTTAGCAAAATTTGTGCTGGGCAACTACTCCTATATTGGATCCCCCAAAGTGCTGTGGAATCTGGGGACTGCATGCAAGTGTTGCTTGCAGCATGAGGTTGGACATGGTACATGATGGTAGTTGAGGGTGAATCATTTGGTATGGTGTGACAAATGGGGACTTAGTGAGGCAGTAGCTCTGTGCCTGGTGGTTGACAGGGTATGTGTATGACTTTAACAAAATGTGTCTTGATCCCAGGATGAGACTAGGAGGCCTGGAGTGGGCAAGTTCTTAAGAGAATCTATAGGTAGTGTTCACTGCTAGCTGTTTAGGTAGTAAGTGTCTTGTACAGACTCACCTCTGGCAGATGGCCTTGTGTTTATGCTGGAGAGTGGGGGAGGAAAATGGCATACACCTTCTCCGTCTTTTTTGGAGAAGTCCCCCAACAAGCTCTGAAATCAGTATAAAGAGATCCACCTCCCTTTTGCCTCTGGTATTGTGTAAGCTGACATTTTTATGTTGCCTCTCCATGCAGGCTGCTGTCTTTTTATGTAGCAATGCAGCTATCACTTACCCTGCTGGCTTGCCCAGTGCTCAGTCAGCTGACTTTTGAAGCTCTAGGATCCAAGTCCCACCGGTTTTACACACACACAGAATTCAGCCTCTCTGGTTTTTAGACACCTATTATGGGATGGTCTTCTGTGCGTGAGCAACCTGGTGTGCGTGTCCATTTCTCTGCCCTCTCTTGTGTGCAGATCCCTCCCTCCTGGGGGAAGTCTCCCTTTACCTTTCTGACCTTCCTAACCTAACAGATGCAGCTTCTTCTCTATATCTAGCTTTATTATCTAGTTATTATCTAGTTTATTCTGTTAGTCTTTTGATTGTTGTCTGGTTTATAGACTTGGAAGTGGATGATATCTGGTTGTAAAGATGAGATGGGGTGAGCTCAGGATACTCCTATTCTACCATATTCCCAAATTCCTAAAGTTGCCTGTTCTTGAGTAGCCATTTCTTCAAATAGGAGATTAAATTAACAAGCACATGAAAAGTTGTTCAACATCATTAGTAATTTAAAAAAAAGAAAATTGAATGTAAAATTGAAATTTTTGAAATGAAAATGAAAATTGAATGACGATGTAATACCACTTCACATCCACTAGAATGGCTACGATGTTAAGAAATCAAAAATAACAAGTGGTGAGAATGTGGAAAATTGGAACCCTCCTACATTGATGGTGGAAATATAAAATTTTGTAGCCAATTGTGAAAACAGTTTAGCAGTATTGCAAAAAGTTGAAGTTATCATATGACTGAGTAATTCTTTTTTTTAATGGTTTATTTCTTTTCAGCATAACAGTATACACTGTTTTTTCACCACACCTAGTGCTCCATGAAATCCATGCCCTCCCTAGTACCCACTACCAGGTTCCCCCAACCTCCCGCCCCCCCTTCGAAACCCTTAGGTTGTTTTTCAGAGTCCATAGTCTCTCATGGTTCACCTCCCCTTCCAATTTCCCTCAACTCCCTTCTCCTCTCCATCTACCCTTGTCCTCCATATTGTTTGTTATGCTCCACAAATAAGTGAAACCATATGATACTTGACTCTCTCTGCTTGACTTATTTCACTCAGCATAATCTCTTCCAGTCCCATCCATGTTGTTACAAAAGTTGGGTATTCATCCTTTCTGATGGAGGCATAATACTCCACGGTGTAATTCTACTGCTAAATGTATATCCAGGAGATTGGGAAACATGTGCATACAAAAAAGTACATTTGAATGTTAGTAGTAGTATTATTCATAGTTGTCAAAAAGTGGAAATACCACAAATGTCTATCAGTGAGAGATTGAGACAAGATGGCGGGGAAGTAGGAGGAGGCGCCGTTTCAACCTGTACCCCAAAGTGAGCTGATTACCTACCAAAGAACTCCGATCACCCATGAAATCAGCCTGAGATCAGAATTATACACGTCTGGATCTCTACAGGGGCAGAAGACACCAGTGGGAAGGTAAAGCAGAGTGGGAACATCGGACTGATATCGGAAGATAAACAAAAGGGGGAGGGAGTCACCAGAGGCGACAGATTGGAAAGTAATACCCCAGTAGGAGAGTGCCCTGCCTCTGGGGACCAGCATTAACTTGGAGTCTGGTTAAAAGCACTCAAAAAGAGCAAAGGATCATGGGGGGAAATTGTGGGAATCAGGGCGGCTAGGGACAGGGGCTTAAGTCCCCAGACCCAGGACAGCCTCCCCTGGTGCTGAGCCAGAGAGAGTGTGGCGGAGAAACCAGGTCTTGGTCCCTGAGCTGCCAGCACACCCGAGAACACGTGGAGTCCTGTGAGGAGCTGGGAGCCGCACCAGATAGCAGAACATGCATGAACTACCAGCCTAAGGTGAGCTCGCCTCACACCTTCCCCTAAGAGAGGTGCACAAAGGCCCAGCCTGGTGCTCTGAGACCTCTGCCGCACTAGAGCCTGAGATGCGTGCACCCCACACACTCCCCCAAGAGAGGTGAGTGCAAGCCTGGCGCTCTTAGACCCGGAAAGACCAGGCACCCCCAGCCCCGACCAGCAGGAAAATCTCAGTGTGCAATCGCTGCTTGGAACCTCTCTGGCAGTCTGGAGCCGCCCAGACAGCAGCCACTGCTGTGGTTTTGCATACAAGCAGGAGATCCTGCATCCCCAGGTACCTCAACTAGGAACCTGCTCTGCCAGCAGACAAGGAGGAATTTATATGGGCTCTGCAGCACCCACAGGGGAGCAGACTGAGACTTCTCTCTGAGAGGGAGGTCGGGGTGCAGTTTGCTTTCCTCTAAACCTCCAAAAACCATCAAAAGCTGTCAAGGAGAGAGAAAAGAAGTGAACAAACATAAAAACCTCCAGAGAACAAAAGCCTGAAGAAACCAGTTTCCTCAGAGCCCACTCCCTTGAGGGGGGCTGAAGGACTTAACTCAGTGAAAACCCACGTGGCAGCCCCCTCCCCCAGAAAACAAACCAGGAAAAATAAAAAAAGAATACAAGAGAACAACCACCACTAATTCAGAGATACAACTTTTATTTTTAACTCATTCCACTATTCTGGTTCATTTTTTTTCTTTTTTTATATAGATAATGTTTTAACTTATTTACCATCATAGTGAGATGTCCAGTACATCAAATTCCATAATAAACTTCTAACCTGAACTTTTTGATACATACACCTGTGTTTTTCTTTTGCTTTTCTATTTTTTTATTATTTTTAAATTTTAGTTTAGTTTAGTCCAGTTTATTCCTTTTTTATTTTTATTTTCTAATATTCATATAGAGTTAAACTTCAAGGTAACCCCCTTTCTCCAATCAATGCTACTCCTATAGGTAAACCAATTTTTAATCCCCCTTTATCTTAGGAAAGTTTAGTCCTTTAACAAAGATATCAAGATACATCCAGGAAGAATCAAAATAAGATTCCTCGCCCACACTGAGAATCTATAACCACCCTCCCATCTTTTACTTCTGCCAGTGCTTCTGTGTATTTGTGTTTGTCCTGATAGTATATAAATCTTATACTTGGGGTTCTTTTTGACGAGGTTCTTAATATATATATATACATATACATATATACATATGTATATATAAAACCTATGGGCCCCAAGGTAAGATTTATGACGTATACAAACAAAAACAGTTTATATATACATATATGTATATATAAAACCTATGGGCCCCAAGGTAAGATTTATGACGTAAACAAACATATATATGTATATATATATATATATATGTAATACATATATATATATATATATATATATATATATATATATATGTATATATATGTATATATAAAACCTATGGGCCCCAAGGTAAGATTTATGATGTAAACAAACATATATATGTATATATATATGTATACATATATATAAAACCTATGGGCCCCAAGGTAAGATTTATGACGTATACAAACAAAAACAGACAAACATATATACACATATATATGTGTATATATATATATATACATATATATGTATGTATGTGTATATATATATATTCTCTTGTCATATACTTTTATCACTCTTTTTGTTTGTCTGTTTTTGTTTGTATACGTCATAAATCTTACCTTGGGGCCCATTTGGGCCGAACCTTCTCTTTTATCTTCCCTTTCTTTCCTGTCTCTCTCTCTCTCTCTCTTTTTTCTTTTTCTTTTCTTTTTTCTCTCGTCTGGGTGGGGAATTGAGTGCTCAGAAGCGTTCCATGGTGCACCATGGTGCACCAGCTACATCTGTCTAGTCATCTCTCACCAAAATGACTAGGAGGAGGAATCACCAACAGAAGAAAAATACAGAGGATGGGCCCTCTGCAACAGCGTTAACGGCTATCAACATAGACAATATGTCGGAAAAAGAATTCAAGCTAACAATTATCCAGGCAATAGCTAGGTTGGAGAAAGCCATGGATGACCAAACGGAATTGATTAAGGCCGAATTGAAAGCCACCAGGGAAGATGTTCATAATGTTAGGGCAGAGCTGAAGGCCACCAGGGATGAGGTTCACAATGCTCTCAATGAGTTCCAATCTAATCTAAATTCTCTAAAAGCTAGGGTAACTGAGACAGAAGATAGAATTAGTGATCTGGAGGACAAACAGATAGAGAGAAAGGATCAGGAGGAAGCCTGGGACAAACAGCTTAGAAGCCACGAAAACAGAATCAGAGAAATAAATGATGGCATGAAACATTCCAACGTCAGAATTACTGGAATATCTGAAGGGGAGGAGAAAGAATGAAATCTAGAAGATATAGTGGAACAAGTTCTTCATGAAAAATTTCCCAACCTCGCGAATAGAATGAGCTTTCAAGTACTAGAGGCAGAACGGTCTCCCCCCAGGATTATAGATTCAAAAAAATCATCCAGGCACCTAATAGTAAAATTGAGAAATCATAATTGTAGATACAATATCTTGAAAGCCACTATGACAAAGAAGCTCCTTACGTACAGAGGGAAGCCCATCAGAATAACGTCAGACCTGTCTGCAGAGACCTGGCAAGCCAGAAAGGGCTGGAAAGATATATTCAGGGCACTAAATGAGAAGAACATGTAGCCAATAATACTTTATCCAGCAAGACTGACATTCAAAATGGATGGAGAGATAAAGAGTTTCCAAGACTGGCAAGGCTTAGAAGACTATGGAACCACCAAACCAACACTGCAGGAAATATTAAGGGGGGTTCTTATAAAAGAGGAAAAATCCTAAGAATCGCATTGAACAGAAATATAGAGACAATCGACAGAAAGAAAGAATTCAAAGATAACACAATGTCAATAAAAACATATCTCTCAATAATCACTCTCAATGTGAATGGCTTAAATGCGCCCATAAAACGACACAGGGTTGCAGATTGGATAAAACGACGGGACCCATCCATATGTTGTCTATAAGAGACCCATTTTGAACCTAAAGATACACCCAGACTGAAAGTGAAGGGATGGAGAAGCATCTTTCATGCTAATGGGCCTCAAAAAAAGGCCGGGGTAGCGATTCTCAGAACAGATAAATTTCATTTTAAACTAAAGATGGTAGGCAGAGATACAGAAGGACACTACATAATTCTTAAAGGGACTATCCACCAAGAGGATCTAACAGTTGTAAATATCTACGCCCCCAATATGGGAGTATATTACATAAATACATAATTTCAAATACATAATATTCAATTACATAAGAAAACTATTAATCAAGATAAAGAGTCATATGGATATGAATACATTAATAGTAGGAGATCTTAACACGCCTCTCTCAGAAATAGACAGATCATCGAAGCAGAAAATCAATAAAGAAACAAGAGCATTGAATGACACATTGGACGAGATGGACCTCATAGATATATACAGAACATTCCACCACCAACATTCTAACATGGATATATACAGAACATTCCACCACCAACATTCTAAAACAACAGAATACTCATTCTTCTCAAGTGCACATGGAACCTTCTCCATAATAGACCACATACTGGGTCACAAATCAGGGCTCAACTGATACCAAAAGACTAAGATGATTCCCTGCATAGTCTCAGATCACAATGCTTTGAAACTGGAGCTCAATCACAAGGGAAAGTTCAGAAGGAACTCAAACACCTGGAAGCTAAAGACCACCTTGCTTAAGAATGCTTGGATCAACCAGGAGATCAAAGAATAACTTCAACAATTCATTGAAATCAATGAGAATGAAGATACTTCAGTCCAAAACCTATGGGATACAACAAAGGCGGTCCTAAGGGGGAAATACATAGCCATCCAAGCCTCTGTCAAAAAAATTGAAAAATCTAGAATACACCAGCTGTCTCTAAACCTTAAAGAACTGGAGAATCAACAACAAATCAAACCAACTCCACACGTAAGAGGGGAAATAATCAAGATTAGAGGAGAGAACAATGAGGTAGAAACCAGAGATACAGTAGAACGTATCAATGAAACTAGAAGCTGTTTTTTTTTAAAGATTTTATTTATTTATTTGACAGAGAGAGATCACAAGTAGGCAGAGGGACAGGCAGAGAGAGAGAGTGGGGGAAGCAGGCTCCCGCTGAGCAGAGAGCCTGATGTGGGACTCGATCCCAGGATCCTGAGATCATGACCTGAGCTGAAGGCAGAGGCTTAACCCACTGAGCCACCCAGGTGCCCCTAGAAGCTGTTTTTTTGAAAGAATCAATAAGATCGATAAACCATTGGCCACACTAATCCAAAAAAAAAAAAAAGAGAGAGAGAGAAAGCCCAAATTAATAAAATTATGAATGAAAGGGAGAGATCACAACTAACACCAAGGAAGTAGAAACAATCATCAGAAGTTATTATCAACAGTTATATGCCAATAAGCTAAGAAACCTAGATGAAATGGAGGCATTCCTGGAAAACTCTAAACTCCCAAAATTGAACCAGGAAGAAATTGACAACCTGAATAGACCAATATCTAGTAACGAGATTGAAGCAGTGATCAAAAGTCTCCCAATAAACAAGAGCCCAGGACCTGACGGATTCCCTGGGGAATTCTATCAAACTTTCAAAGAAGAAATAACACCTATTCTCCTGAAGCTGTTTCAAAAAATTGAACCAGAAGGAAAATTTCCAGACTCTTTTTATGAAGCCAGCATTACCCTGATCCCCAAACCAGGCAAAGACCCTACCATAAAGGAGAATTTCAGACCAATATCCCTGATGAATATGGATGCTAAGATTCTCAACAAGATCCTAGCAAACGGGATTCAACAGCACATTAAAAAGATACAACATGACCAGGTGTGATTCATCCCTGGGTTACAAGGGATGTTTGTAACCAACCAATCAATCAATGTGATAGAACAAATCAATAAGAGAAGAGAGAAGAACCACATGATCCTCTCAATGGAAGCAGAAAAAGCATTTGAAAAAATACAGCATCCGTTCCTGATTAAAACGCTTCAAAGTATAGGGATAGAGGGAACATTCCTGAACTTCATCAAATCTATCTATGAAAGACCCACAGCAAATATCATCCTCAATGGGAAAAAGCTTGCAGCCTTCCCGTTGAGATCAGGAACACGACAAGGATGCCTACTCTCACCACTCTTGTTCAATATAGTATTAGAAGTCCTAGCAACAGCAATCAGACAACAAAGAAATAAAAGGTATCCAAAGTGGCAAGGAAGAAGTCAAACTCTCTCTTTTTCCAGATGACATGATTCTTTATATGGAAAACCCGAAAGACTCCACCCTCAAACTTCTAGAACTCATACAGCAATTCAGTAACGTGGCAGGATACAAAGTCAATGTACAGAAATCAGTGGCTTTCTTATACACTAACAATGAAAATACAGAAAGGCAAATTAGAGAATCAATTCCATTTACTAGAGCACCAAGAACCATAAGATACCTCGGAATAAACCTAACCAAAGAGGTAAAGGATCTGTACTCGTGGAACTACAGAACACTCATAAAAGAAATTGAAGAAGACACAAAAAGATGGAAGACCATTCTATGCTCTTGGATTGAAGAATAAACATTGTTAAAATGTCTATACTGCCTAGAGCAATCTATGCTTTTAATGCCATTCCGATCAAAATTCCACCGGTATTTTTCAAAGAGCTGGAGCAAATAATCCTAAAATTTGTATGGAATCAGAAGAGACCCCGAATTGCTAAGGAAATGTTGAAAAACAAAAATAAAACTGGCGGCATCATGTTACCTGATTTCAAACTTTACTACAAAGCTGTGATCACCAAGACAGCATGGTGTTGGCATAAAAACAGACACATAGACCAGTGGAACAGAGTAGAGAGTCCAGATATGGAACCTCAACTCTATGGTCAAATAATCTTCGACAAAACAGGAAAAAATATCCAGCGGAAAAAAGACAGTCTCTTCAATAAATGGTGCTGGGAAAAATGGACAGCTCTATGTAGAAGAATGGCACTCGAGGGGTGCCTGGGTGGCTCAGTGGGTTAAAGCCTCTGCCTTCGGCTCAGGTCATGATTCCAGGGTCCTGGGATCGAGCCCCGCATCGGGTTCTCTGCTCAGCAGGGAACCTGCTTCCTCCTCTCTCTCTGCCTGATTCTCTGCCTGCTTGTGATCTCTGCCTGTCAAATAAATAAAATCTTAAAAAAAAAAAAAAGAATTAGGGAGATTGGGTTACAGATTTAAAAAAAAAAAAAAAAAGAATGACACTCGACCATTCTCTTACACCATACACAAAGATAAACTTGAAATGGATAAAAGACCTCAACGTGAGACAGGAATCCATCAGAATCCTCAAGGAGAACATAGGCAGTAACCTCTTTGATATCAGCCACAGCAACTTCTTTCAAGATATGTCTCCAAAGGCGAAGGAAACAAAAGCAAAAATGAATTCTTGGGACTTCATCAAGATCAAGAGCTTCTACACAGCAAAGGAAACAGTCAACAAAACTAGAGGCAACTCACGGAATGGGAGAAGATATTTGCAAATGACAGTACAGTCAAAAGGTTCATATCCAGGATCTATAAAGAACTCCTCAAACTCAACACACACACAACAGACAATCATATTTAAAAAATGGGCAGAAGATATGAACAGACAATTCTCCAATGAAGACATACAAATGGCTATCAGACACATGAAAAAATGTTCATCATCACTAGCCATCATGGAGATTCAAATCAAAACCACATTGAGATACCACCTTACACCAGTTAGAATGGCCAAAATTAGCAAGACAGGAAACAACGTGTGTTGGAGAGGATGTGGAGAAAGGGGGACCCTCTTACACTGTTGGTGGGAATGTAATTTGGTGCAGCCACTTTGGAGAACAGTGTGGAGACTCCCCAAGAAATTACAAATAGAGCTTCCCTATGACCCTGCAATTGCACTCCTGGGTATTTACCCCAAAGATACAGATGTAGTGAAAAGAAGGGCCATCTGTGTCCCAATGTTTATAGCAGCAATGGCCACGGTCGCCAAACTGTGGAAAGAACCAAGATGCCCTTCAACGGACGAATGGATAAGGAAGATGTGGTCCATATACACTATGGAGTATTATGCCTCCATCAGAAAGGACGAATACCCAACTTTTGTAGCAACATGGACGGGACTGGAAGAGATTATGCTGAGTGAAATAAGTCAAGCAGAGAGAGTCAAGTATCATATGGTTTCACTTATTTGTGGAGCATAACAAATAATATGGAGAACAAGGTTAGATGGAAAGGAGAAGGAAGTTGAGGGAAATTGGAAGGGGAGGTGAACCATGAGAGACTATGGACTCTGAAAAACAACCTAAGGGTTTTGAAGGGGCGGGGGTTGGGAGGTTGGGGGAAGCACGTGGTGGGTATTAGGGAGGGCACGGATTGCATGGAGCACTGGATGTGGTGAAAAAGCAATGAATACTGTTACACTGAAAATAAATTTAAAAAAATATCTATCAGTTGTTGAATTCATAAACAAAATGTGGCCTAATTTTACGATAGAATATTATTCATTTATATAAAAGAATGAAATAATGATACATTCTTGAATATTAACTGAAAAATCTATAAACTGTAAAATCTTTCTTTAAAAAAAAAAAGATTTTATTTATTTATTTGACATTCAGAGATCACAAGTAGGCAGAGAGGCAGGCAGAGAGAGAGTGAGAGGAGGAAGGAAGTAGGCTCTCCACTGAGCAGGAAGCTTGATGCAGTGCTAGATCCCAGGACCCTGGGATCATAACCTGAGCCAAAGGCAGAGGCTTTAACCCACTGAGCCACCCAGGCACTCCATGCAAAATCTTTCTTAATGAAAGAAGCCAGTCACAAAAGACCACATACTGAGTGATTCCATTTATATGTAAAGTCCTAAATAAGCAAAACCAAAGGAAAAAAAAAATGATTGTAAAGCTTGAAGGAGGATGGAAAGGGAATTAATGTTAATGACTGTTATATTATCTTTTTCTTAAAGGCTGTTATATCTTTAAAGCTGTATGAAAGTCATTATTGGCAAATTCTGTAAATGATAATTTTCTAATATCTTCAAATTCATTCTAGTTAATACTATAAGAATAGTGAGAAATAGAATCAGTCCAGGAAATGATAATTTTATTTTTTTAAGTTCTAATTAATTTTTTAAATTTCTTTTCAGTGTACCAGAAATCATATGCACCACACCCAGTCCTCCATGCAATACATGCTCTCCAAAATACCCACCACCAGGTTCACCCAACCTCCCACCATTTTCCCCTCCAAAACCCTCAGTTATTGCCTCAGAGTCCAGTCTCTCATGGTTCATCTCCCCCTCCAATTTCCCCCAACTCATTTCTCCTGTCTAACTCCCCATGTCCTCCATGTTATTCCTTATACTCCACAAATAAGTTACACCGTATGATAACTGACTTTCTCTGCTTGACTTATTTCACTCAGTAAAATCTCTTCCAGACCCGTCCATGTTGATACAAAAGTTGGGTATTCATCCTTTCTGATGGGGGCATAATACTCCATCTTATATATGGACCATATCTTCTTCATATATTCATCTGTTGAAGGGCATCTTGGTTCTTTCCACAGTTTGGCAACTGTGGCCATGACTGCTATAAACGTTGCGATACATATGGCCCTTATTTTCACTATATCTGTATCTTTGGGGTAAATACCCAGTAGTGCAATTGCAGAGTCATATGAAAGCTATAATTTTAATTTATTAAGGAATCTCCACACTGTTTTACAAAATGGCTGCACCAACTTGCATTCCCACCAACACTGTAAGAGGGTTCCCCTTTCCCCAAATCCTCTCCAACTCATGTTGTTTACTGTCTTGTTAATTTTAGCTATTCTAACTGGTATAAGGTGGTATATCAATGTGGTTTTGATTTGAATCTCCCTGGTGGCTAGTGATGATGAACATTTTTTCATGTGTCTGATAGCTATTTTTATGTCTTCATTGGAGAAGTGTCTGCTCATGTCTTCTGCCCATTTTTTACATGATTATCTGTTTTTTGAGTGTTGAGTTTCAGAAGTTCTTTATAGATCCTGGATATCAGCCTTTTGTCTGTACTGTAATTTGCAAATATCTTCTCCCATTCCGTAGGTTGCCTCTTTATTTGTTGACTGTTTCCTTTGCTCTGCAGAAGCTTCTGATCTTGAAGAAGTTCCAAAAGTTCATTTTTGCTTTTGTTTCCTGTGCCTTTGGAGACATATTTGAAAGAAGTTGCTGTGGCCAATGTAAAGAGGTTACTGCCTATGTTCTCCTCTGTATTCTGATGGATTTATGCCTCACATTGAGGTCTTTCATCCATTTCGAGTTAATATTTGTGTATGGTGTAAGAGAATGTTAGAGTTTCATTCTTCTATACATAGCTGTCCAATTTCCCCAGCACCATTTATTGAAGAGAACTGGGCATCCCCCCTGGATATTTTTTCCTGCTTTGTCGAAGATTATTTGACCATAAAGTTGAGGGTCCTTATCTGGGCTCCATACTCTGTTCCAATGGTCTATATGTCTGATTTTGTGCCAGTACCATGTTTTCATGGTGATTACAGCTTTGTAGTAAAACTTAGAATCAGGCAACGTGATGCCCCCACTTTTGATTTTCTTTTTCAACATTTCCTTAACAATTCGGGGTCTTTTCTGTTTCCATACAAATTTTAGGATTGTTTGCTCCAGCTCTTTGAAAAATGTCAGTGGAATTTTTATCAGAATGGCATTGAAATTATAGACTGCTCTAGGTAGTATAGACATTTTAACAATGTTTATTCTTCCTATTCAAGAGCATGGAATGGTCTTACACCTTTTTGTGTCTTCTTCAATTTCTTTCATGAGTGTTATGTAGTTCCTTGAGTACGGATCCTTTACCTCTTTTGTTAGGTTTATTCCAAGGTATCTTATGGTTCTTGGTGCTATAGTAAGTGGAATCAACTCTCTAATTTCCCTTTCTGTATTTTCATTGTCAGGGTTTAAGAAAGCGACTAATTTCTATACATTGATTTTGTATCCTGCCACATTACTTAATCACTGTATGAGTTCTAGTAGCTTGGGGGTAGAGTCTTTTGGGTTTTCCATATAAAGTATAATGTCATCTGTAGAGAGAGAGAGTTTAACTTCTTCATTGCCAATTTGAATACCTTTTATTTCTCTTTGCTGTCTGATTGCTGTTGGTAGGACTTCTAGCACTATGTTGAACAACAGTGGCAAGAGTGTGCATCCTTTTTGTGTTCCTGACCTCAAAGGGAATGCTGTCAGCTTTTCCCCATTGAGGATTATGTTTGTGGTATGTTTTTCATAGGCAGATTTTATGAAGTTTAGGAGTGTTCCCTCTATCCCTGTACTTTGAAACGTTTTAATCAGGAACGGTTGCTGTATCTTGTTAAATGTTTTTACTGCAGACAATTATAATTTTCTAATATCAATCCAGGAAGTAATAATTTTCTAATATCTTCAAATTTATTCTAGTTATTGCTATAAGGTTAGTGATAAATAGAATCAATCACAATAAAGATGAATGTTGTATTATCTAGCAAAATAAACATTCTATATGAATGTATAAGTCACTTTTAAGATAAATGTTAAAAAATATGTATTTCCAAGAACTATTTTACATGGCCTTAAAGCTTGAATGAAGTATCTGATAACACTATAACTCCCTCCTTCCACATGCCTGGGAATTAAGCGGAGAAGAGTAAGGAAGAAAACAGTCAATACAGAGGTCTGAGGGAAGATACACCTGAAAACAAATGTATATGGTTAAATAATCATTAAGCAATGAGGAAGCAGAGCAAAACTCAGTGTATGGATTCTAACTTTTTTCACAGGTAAAGCAAATATCATCAGACTTATGCCAGGTTCAAAGTCAGGTATTCTAATTTAAACTAATAGCTAACAAGCAGTGATATAACTGAAATTTACTGGGGATAAAATGATAATCTATGATTATCTCCAAATCCAACCTACTTTACCTATAATTTTCACGTGATATTATGGCAAATAAAGCTATCCTAAAATTGAACAAAAATGGAAACGTAGTCCAATTAGAAGAGGATATTGAATAGGGTCAAAGATTCAAAGATATTTGATAAAGCTACATTAACTTTCCCTTTCTCAGTAGTTTCTGAAGTCCCCTGGGTATCTCTTTGTTGCAGGGGCTGTAGTAGATGAGATGGTTCATCATGGGGGTGAGGATGGTATAGAAGACGGATACTATCTTGTCCTGGTCTGGTGTATGGATAGAAGCTGGTCTCATGTATATGGACATGGCAGCACCATAATAGAGTCCAACCACAGACAGGTGGGAGGAACAGGTGGTGATGGGCTTTGCAGTGACTTTCTTTAAAGCTCACGCAGATGACAGCTCAGACTTGTGAATAGGAAATAATGATCACAGAGACTGGCAATATTAGCATTACCATGTAGCAGATGAAAAGCTGTCTTCCAAAAGCAGATGTGTCTGTGTAAGATAAAGGGAAAAGGGCATCAATATCACAGAAAAGGTGATGAGCTTCTAGAAAGCTACAGAAAGAGAGTGACAGGGTTGCTACAAGCACAATAATGCCATCAAGAGAGCCGAAGATCTGGGGCACAGAATTTCTTTTTTTTTTAAATTATTTTATTTTATTTTTATTTTTATTATTATTTTTTAAAATTTTATTTACTTATTTGACAGACAGAGACCACAAGTAGGCAGAGAGGTAGGCAGAGAGAGAGAGGAAAGGAAGCAGGCTTCATGCTGAGCAGGGAGCCCAATGCGGGGCTCAATCCCAGGCCCCTGGGATCATGACTTGAGCTGAAGGCAGAGGCTTTAACCCGCTGAGCCACCCAGGTGCCCCTATTTTTATTTTTTTTAATTTCTTTTCAGTGTACCAGAATTCATTGTTTACGCACCACACCCAGTGCTCCATGCAATACATGCCCTCCATAATACCCACCACCAGGCTCACCCGCCTTCCCACCCCCCCACCCCTTCAAAACCTTCAGATTGTTTTTCAGAGACCATAGTCTCTCATGGTTCATCTGCCCCTCCAATTTCCCTCAACTCCCTTCTCCCTTCCATCTCCCCATGTCCTCCATGTTATTTCTTATGCTCCACAAATAAGAGAAACCATATGATAATTGACTCTCTCTGCTTGACTTATTTCACTCAGCATAATCTCTTCCAGTCCCGGAGGACACAAAATTTCTGATTCATGAGGATGGCATATTGAAGTGGGTGGCATATAGCCACATAGCTGTCATAGGCCACAGCAGCCAATAGGAAATATTCAGCTCCAAGCGGAGACTGACAGAAGAACATCTGAGCTCCACAAACTGCCAGCAATATTGACTTGTTGCCAGACAAGTAGTTGAAGGCAATCTTGGGTACAGTGGTGCAGATGAGCATGAGGCTCTTGAGGGAGAGTTGGCTGAGGAGGAAGTACATAAATATGTGAGGTGGGTGTCCAGGTAGATGAGGAGAACCATGACAGTGTTTCTCAAGAAGGCCACTGAAAATATGCCCAAGACCAGTGAGAAGAAGATGTGGGTGGGACAGTAATTGAAGATTCCAAACAGGATGAAGTCAGAGCTGAATATCTGGTTTCTCCACACAATTCTAGATAATGTTCCTTATCTGGAATTTTCAGAAAAGACCCAAGCTTATTTATTAGCTTAATTTTCAAATGCATATTGTGGCAATGCCCTGAAGTGGGTGTACTAGATGCATGTGTACAACCTTGTCACCAAACTTCAGTTAACTCCCCTTTAGTCACAATAAATTATCTCACTTGATCCAGTGCTTTCTAGTTGTTTCCTCATTCAAACTCTACAAACAAAAACTTCAATAAAGTTTTTATTTATTTTACTGAAAGAAAACTGAAGTCCATAAAATTTTACTGACTTACCCACAGTTACAGATCAATATAGAACCTAGTAGAAAAAGAAGTACCAGATAACTATTGATAATTTTATGAGTGTCCCTGATCACAGAAATTCCCTTCTCATCTTTATATAGTTTTGTCTTATTATGCCTCTAACTTGTGTTCTCAATAACTCTAGAATTCCTGTTCTCTTCATTCCCTCTATAATCCCATATGCTTCACATTGTGTCACACCAGTCCAGTGAAAGACTGAATTGGATCAATATCATTACCTCCATAAGTGTACCATAATTAGAAGAAGGATTTAATATTGTGAATTTTAACTTTTCCATCTCAGACAAATCCTTGGACTCCTGTCTTAATATAAACATTTATTAAACTATTTTCTTAAGAAATGAAAGGATATTCACTTCTTTTTTTTTTTTACTACATCCAAATTTAAAATATATTTATACTAAAATGCATGATAAAAAATTTTAACAGATGAAAAATTGGGAGAAAATTCCTCATTTATGTAGTAAAGTGTTGATAACTTTACGAAAGATGAGTACTTACCACTTATTTTTTTTTAAAGATTTTATTTATTTTTTTGTCAGAGATCACAGGTAGGCAGAGAGGCAGGTGGGAGGGAGGGGGAAGCAGGTTCCCTGCTGAAGAGAGAAGTCTGATGCAGGGCTGGATCCCAGGACTCTGGGATCATGACCTGCATTGAAGGCAGAGGCTTTAACCCACTGAGCCACTCAGGTGCCCCTTGCCACTTCTTTCTTGAGAATAATTTTGCTTCTCCCAACTTGTATGGAAAAATGAGCCTTTGTTCTGTTTTTGTTTGTTTCGAGAAATTGTTTTGAGAAATTGATTTCATCTTGCTGCAATTAAGTAAGATGAGTGGTGTCATCTTTACGGAACAAAAGAGAACCCCTCTGTATTCTTTAAAAAAAAATCATTGCAGTGTGCTATTTTGGGGAGCGAAGGGGCATCTGTTCCGCCACATTATGTGAAGGCATCACTCTGAGAAGTAACCAACCTATTGTAGTTCAAGATTGGCAGAATCAGGAATGTACTAAAATGTGGTACAGACTGTGTTACAAACATGAGCCAGGGTATGTACGTGAATCAGATCATGGAGTCAGAATAGCATAGTTCATTTTTTTTTTTTAATTAAGTGATGTCAAGATTTTTTTTTCTCTATTTAGTACCAAACTTAGGTATATTACAGCATACATCAAATTAAATAATGTACACTGGGAACAGGCACCTGGGAACTATTCTCTGAGTTACATTTTCATGGTATGTAGCCTGTGCCTATCACAATATTCTATTTATGATGGGTAAATTAATTTCAAATCTGATCGTTGTTCAATTTTCCCTAGGAAATATCTTATTTATATACTTATATTTCAAATGAACTTCTGTTAATTATAGCTAATCTTCTAGGAGTCAGTAAACTAATTAGTAAAGACCTTTTGTCCTATTTTAATGACACACATAAATGGCATGACTTTATTTATTTTCACAGAACTAAAATATTATACCAGAATTCCAGGAGAGTAATTTCATTCCCAGTTCTAACATTTGGGCTTAGCAAAGTGCTTTAAAGAATGACATAGAGAAGAGGACATGATAGCGGAGAAGTAGGAGGAGGCGCCATTTCAACCTGTCCCCTAAAGTGAGCTGATTACCTACCAAAGAACTCTGGTCACCCATGAAATCAGTCTGATATTAGAATTATACAATTCTGGATCTCTACAGGGGCAGAAGACACCAGTGGGCAGGTAAAGCAGAGTGGGAACATCGGACTGATATCGGAAGAGAAACAAAAGTGGGAGAGAGCCACCAGAAGCGACCCATTGGAAAGTAATACTCCAATACGAGAGTGCCCTGTGATTGGGGACCAGCATTAACTTGGAGTCTGGTTGAAAGCACTCAAAAAAGAGCAAAGGATCAAAGGGGGAAATTGTGGGAATCTGGCGGTTAGGGACAGGGGCTTAAGTCCACTGACCCAGGACAGCCACCACTGGCACTGAGTCAGAGAGAGGGCAGCAAAGAAGCCAGGGCTTGGTCCCTGAATCTCTGAAAGCATCTGGGTGGCAGATCCCATGAGGGTGAGGGAGCCTCGCCAGTTGGCAGAACCACAGCCTTTTGCACTCTCCACGTGCATGCTGTGCAAACAGAGTCTGAGTGATGCCCCACACCCTCCCCTGAGAGAGGTGCACATACAGGCACCAGCCCGGTGCTCTCAGACCTGGAAAGACCAGGCATTCCCAACCCTGGCCAGTATGAAAATCTCAGTGTACTATCTCTGCTTGGGACCTCTCTGGTGGTCTGAGCTGCCCAGATGGCCAAGGCTAGTATTTCTCCTGGTTTGGGGTACAAGCAGGTGTTCCTGTGACCCCAGAGACCATGACTGGGAATGTGCTCTGCCAGTGGCAGAGGGGGAATTTATGTGCTCTGGAGCACCCAGAGGGGAACAGACTGAGGCTACTCTCTGAGAGGGAGGTCTGGGTACAGTTTGCTTTCCTCTAAACCTCCAAAAATGATCAAAAGCCGCTGAAGGAGAGAAAACAAATTAACAAGCAAACAAACAAACAAACAAAATCCCAGAGAACAAAAGCCTGAAAAACCAGTTTCCTCAGACCCCACCCCCTTGATGGGGACAGGAGGACTTAACTCAGGGGACATTATTGCCTGAATACCCACACAGCAGGCCCCTCCCCCAGAAAGCCAACAACAACTCAGCAACAACAAAGACAAGAGGACAACCACCACTACTCCATAGATACAACTTTTATTTTTAATTCTTTCCCAATATTCTGGTTCTTTTCATTTTTTAAAAATATGTAACTTTTTAACCCATTTACCATCACAATGAGATGTTCAGTACACCAAATTCCATAATAACTTTTTAACCTGAAATTTTTAATACATATATCTGTGTTCTTCTTTTTTTTCTATTTTTATTTTATTTTATTTTATATCATTTTATCATTTTTTAAAATATTCATATAGCAATAAGCTTCAAGGTAATCCCCTTTCTCCAATCGATGCTACCCCTATAGGTAAACCATTTTTTAATCCCCTTTTAACTTAGGAAAGTTGAAACATTTAACAAAGATAGAAAGATACATCCAAGAAGAATCAAAATAACATTCCTCGCCCACAATGAGAATTTATAACCGCTTTCCCATCTTTTTCTTCTGTCATTGTTTCTGTGTATTTGTTTTTGTCCTGGTAGTATATAAATCTTATACATGGAGATCTTTTTGACGAGGTTATTTTGTTGTTGTTGTTTTTATTTATTTATTTATTTTTCTCTTGTCATCTACTTTTATCGGTATTTTGTTTGTCTGTTTTTGTTTGTATACTTCATAAATCTTACCTTGGGGCCCATTTGGGCTGGGCCTTCTCTTTTATTTTATCTTTCTTTTTTTTCTTGTCTCTGTTTCTCTCTTTTTTTTTTTTTTTTCTTTTTTCTTTCTTTTGGGTGGGGACTCTTGATTGCTCAGAAGCATTCCAGGGTGCACCTTGCCTGTATCACGGGTGATACATTCAGCTACACATCCATTCAGCCATCTCTCACCAAAATGACTGGGAAGAGGGATGCCCAACAGAAGAAAAAATCAGAGACTGGGCCTTCTGGATCAAATCTATTGGATATGGACACAGACAGTATGTCAGAAAGGGAATTCAAGCTAACAATTATGCAGGTAATAACTAGTTTGGAGAAAGCCATTGATAACAAAATGGAATTGATTAGGGGAGAACTGAAAGCCACCAGGAACGATGCTCACAATGTTCTCAATGAGTTCCAATCTAATCTAAATTCTCTAAAAGCTAGGGTAACTGAGGCAGAAGATAGAATTAGTGATCTAGAGGACAAACAGATAGAGGAAAAAGGATCAGGAGGAGACCTGGAACAAACAGCTCAGAAGCCAGGAAAACAGAATTAGAGAAATAAATGACAGCATAAAAGGTTCCAATGTCAGAATTATTGGAATCCCTGAGGTGGAGGAGAAAGAAAGAAGACTAGAAGATATACTTGAACAAATTCTTCATGAAAATTTTCCCAATCTGGTGAATGAAACCAGCATTCCTGTACTAGAGACAGAAAGGTTTGCCCCCAAGATCATAGAATCTAAAAAGACCTCGAGACACCTGATTGTGAAAATGATGGATCGTAGACAGGAGCTCTTGAAAGCAGCTAGGGCAAAAAATTCCTTAGAAACAGAGTAAAGCCCATCAGAATAACAACATACCTGTCCACAGAAATCTGGCAAGCCAGAAAGGGCTGGCAAGATGTATTCAGGGCACTAAATGAGAACAACATGCAGCCAAGAATATTTTATCCAGCAACTTTGACATTCAAAATGGATGGAGAGGTAAAGAGCTTCCAACACCGGCAAGGTTAAAAAAAAGTATGTGACCACCAAGCCGACAGTGCAGGAAATATTAAGGGGGAGGTTCTATAAAAGAGGAAAAATACTAAGAATATCATTGAACAGAAATATATGGAGACAATCTACAGAAACAAAGACTTCACAGGTAACACGATGTCAATAAAAACATATCTATCAATAATCACTCTCAATGTGAATGGCCTAAACACACCCATAAAATGACACAGGGTTACAGATTGGATAAAACGACAAGACCCATCCATATGTTGTCTACAAGAGACCCATTTTGAACCTAAGGATACATCAAGATTGAAAGTGAAGGGATGGAGAAGCATCTTTCATGCCAATGGGCCTCAAATGAAGGCCGGGGTAGTGATTCTCATATCAGGCAAATTATATTTTAAACTAAAGACTCTGGTCAGAGATACAGAAGGACACTACATAATTTTTATAGGGACTATCCAACAAGATGATCTAACAATTGTAAATATCTATGTCCCCAATATGGGAGCAGCCAATTACATAAGAAAACTATTAATCAAGATAAAGAGTCATGTTGATATGAATACATTAATAGTAGGAGATCTTAACATGGCTCTCTCAGCAACAGACGATCATCCAAGCAGAAAATTGATAAAGAAACAAGAACATTGAATGACACATTGGACCAGATGGACCTCATAGATATATACAGAACATTCCACCCTAAAACAACAGAATACTCATTCTTCTCAAGTGCACATAGAACCTTCCCCAGAATAGACCACATACTAGGTCACAAATCAGGGTTCAACTGATACCAAAAGATTGAGATTATTCCCTGCATATTCTCAGATCACTGTTTTGAAACTGGAGCTCAAACACAGGTTAAAGATTGGAAGGAATTCAAACACCTGGAAGCTGAAGACCACGTTGCTTAAGAATGTTTGGATTAAGAAGGAGATCAAAGAAGAAGTTAAACAATTTATGGAAACCAATGAGAATGAAGACAATTTGGTCCAAAACCTATGGGATACAGCAAAGGCAGTCCTAAGGGGGAAATACATAGCCATCCAAACTGAAAAATCCAGAATACACCAGCCATCTCTACACCTTAAGGAACTGGAGAATCAACAACAAATTAAGCCAACTCCACACACAAGAAGGGAAATAATCATGATTAGAGCAGAGATCAATGAGATAGAATCTAGAGGTACAGTAAAATGCATCAATGAAACTAGAAGCTGGTTTGTTTAAAGAATCAATAAGAGCGATAAACCATTGGCCACATTAATCCAAAAGAAAAGAGATAGGGTCCAAATTAATAAAATCATGAATGAAAAAGGAGAGTTCACAACTATCACCAAGGAAATAGAAACAATCATCATAAATTATTATCAATAGCTATACACGAATAAGTTAAGCAACCTAGATGAAATGGATGCATTCCTGGAAACCTAAAAACTTCCATAACGGAATCAGGAAGAAATTGACAGCCTGAGTAGACTGATATCTAGTAAGGAGATAGAACCAGTGACCTAAAACCTCCGAAAAAACAAGAGCCCAGGACCTGATGGATTCCCTGGGAATTCTACCAAACTTTCAAAGAAGAAATAACACCTATTCTCCTGAAGATGTTTCAAAAACATGAAGCAGAAGGAAAAATTCCAGACTCTTTTATGAAGCCAGCACTACCCTGATCCCCAAACCAGGCAAAGACCCACCAAAAAGGAGAATTTCAGACTAATATCACTGATGAATATGGATGCTAAGATTCTCAACAAGATCCTAGCAAACAGGATCCAAAGGCACATTAAAAAGATTATCCACCATGACTAGGTGGGTTTCATCCCTGGGATTCAAGTATGTTTCAACATTTGCAAATCAATCAATGTGATAGAACAAATCAATAAGAGAATAGAGAAGAACCACAGGGTCCTCTCAATTGATGCAGAAAAAGCTTTTGACAAAATCCAGCATCTGATCCTGATAAAACGCTTCAAAGTATAGGGATAGAAAGAACATTCCTGAACTTCATAAAACCCATCTGTGAAAAACCCACAGCAAATATTATCCTCAATGGGAAAAAGCTCACAGCCTTCCCATTGAGATCAGGAAAACGGCAAGAATGCCCACTCTCACCACTCTTGTTCAACATAGTATTAGAAGTCCTAGCAACAGCAATCAGAAAACAAAGAAAAATGAAAGGTATTCAAATTTGCAATGAAGAATTCAAACTCCATCTCTTCGCAAGTGACATGATACTTTATATGGAAAAACCAAAAGACTCCAACCCCAAATTACTAGAACTCATAGAACAGTTCAGTAATGTGGCAGGATACAATGCCAATGTACAGAAATCAGTTGCTTTCTTATACACTAACAATCAAAACACGGAAAGGGAAATTAGAGAATCAATTCCATTTACTAGGGCACCACGAACCATAAGATGCCTCAGAATAAACGTAACCAAAGAGGTAAAGGATCTGTACTTGAGGAATCACAGAAAACTCATAAAAGAAATTGAAGAAGACACAAAAAAATGGAAGACAATTCCATGCTCTTGGATCGGAAGAATAAACATTGTTAAAATGTCTATACTGTCTAGAGCAATCTATACTTTTAATGCCATTCCGGTCAAAATTCCAATGGTATTTTTCAAGGAGCTGGAGCAAATAATCCTTAAATTTGTATGGAATCAGAAGAGACCCTGAATTGCTAAGGAAATGTTGAAAAAGAAAAACAAAACTGGGGCATCACACTGCCTGATTTCAAGCTTTACTACAAAGCTGTGATCACCAAGACAGCATCTTACTGGCACAAAAACAGTCACATAGACCAGTGGAACAGAGTAGAGAGTCCAGATATGGACCCTCAACTCTATGGTCAAATAATCTTCGACAAAACAGGAAAAAATATCCAGTGGAAAAAAGACAGTCTCTTCAATAAATGGTGCTGGGAAAATTGGGCAGCTATATATAGAAGAATGAAACTGAAACATTCTCTTACACCATACACAAAGATAAACTGGAAATGGATAAAAGACCTCAACGTGAGACATGAATCTATCAGAATCCTAGAGGAGAACATAGGCAGTAACCTCTTCGATATCATTCACAACAACTTTTTCAAGATATGTCTCCAAAGGCAAAGGAAACAAAAGCGAAAATGAAGTTTTAGGACTTCATCCAGATCAAAAGCTTCTGCACAGCAAAGGAAACAGTCAACAAAACATAGAGGCAACCCACGGAATGGGAGAAGATATTTGCAAATGACAGTACAGACAAAAGGCTGATATCCAGGATGTATAAAAACTTCTCAAACTCAATACACACAAAACAGATAATCATGTGAAGAAATGGGCAGAAGGCATGATCAGACACTTCTCCAATGAAGACATACAAATGGCTAACAAACACATGAAAAAAATGTTCATCATCGCTTGCCATAAGGGAGATTCAAATCAAAACCACACTGAGATACCACCTTTCACTAGTTAGAATGGCCAAAATTAACAAGTAGGGAACAACGTGTGTTGGGGAGGATGTGGAAAACTGCAAACCCTCTTCCACTGTTGGTGGGAATGCAAGTTGGTGCAGCCACTTTGGAGAACAGTGCGGAGATTCCTTAAGGAAGTAAAAATAGAGGGAGGAGTCAAGATGGTGGAGAAGTAGCAGGCTGAGACGACATCAGGTAGCAGGAGATCAGCTAGCTAGCTTATCAAACCATTGCAAACACCTACAAATCCAACGGGAAATCAAAGAGAAGGAAAGCAACAATTCTAGAAACCGAAAATGGATCACTTTCTGAAAGGTAGGACCTGCGGAGATGTGAATCCAAAGCGATGGGAAGACAGACCGCGGGGGGAGGGGCCAGCTCCTGGGAAGCGGCGGAGCAACAGAGCACTAACTTGGGACGTTTAAAAGTCTGCTCCACAGAGGGACATCACTCCAGAGGCTAAATCTGGGTGAAGCCCACGTGGGGTCAGCATAATCCCAGGTCCCACGGGGTCACTAAAGGACAGGGGGTGTCTGAGTGCCGCAGAGTTTGCAGGTATTAGAGCAGGGAAGCCGGCTACAGTGACAAAGCCGAGGTGTGAGCTCTCAGCCCAGGGTTACCTTGTGCCAGTTGCAGGCTGGGTGGGCTCGGAGCACGGCCAGAGGCCACGGAGACAGAAGCGAACGGGCGCTTGTTCTCCAAGTGCCAGCAATTGACTGCTTTACTCCAGGTGCAAATGGAGGTCAGGGAGGCAGAGGAGGTTGGGCGCTTTTCTCTGAGGGTGCTCTGAGGAGCCGGACCCCAGGCTCTCGGCTCCTCTGGGCCAGAGATTGGGAGGCCGTTATCTTCATTCCAGTCCTCCAGTATTCTACAGAAAGTGCTCAGGGAACAAAAGCTCCCAAAAGCAAACCTGAGCGGATTACTTAGCTCGCCCCTGGCAAGGGCGCTGCAATTCTGCCTGCGGCAAAGACACTTGAGAATCACTGCAGCAGTCCCCTCCCCGAGAAGATCAACAAGAAACCCAGTCAAGACCAACTTCACTCACCAAGAAGAGTGAAATTCTAGAGGAGGAGAAAGCAAAACTTATCTGGACAAAATGACAAGGCGGAAAATCTCACCACAAAAAAAAAAAGAACAAGAGGCAGTACCAAAGGCTGGAGACCTAATCAATACGGACATTGGTAACATGACAGATCTCGAGTTCAGAATGACGATTCTCAATGTTCTAGCCAAGCTCGAAAAGCCATAGAAAATATTAGAGAAACCCTCTCCGGAGAGATAAAAGCCCTTTCTGGAGAAATAAAAGAACTAAAATCTAACCAAGTTGAAATCAAAAAAGTTATTAATGAGGTGCAATCAAAAATGGAAGCTCTCCCTGCTAGGATAAATGAGGCAGAAGAAAGAATTAGTGACATAGAAGACCAAATGACAGATAATAAAGAAGCTGAGCAAAAGAGAGACAAACAAATACTGGACCACGAGGAGAGAATTTGAGAGATAAGCGACACCATAAGATGACACAACATTAGAATAATTGGGATTCCAGAAGAAGAAGGAAGAGACAGGGGAGCAGAAGGTATATTGGAGACAATTATTGGAGAGAATTTCCCTAGTATGGCAAAGGGAACAAACATCAAAATCCAGGAGATGCTAAGAAAGCCCCTCAAAATCAATAAAAATAAGTCCGCACCTCGTCACCTCATAGTAAAATTTACAAGTCTTAGCGACAAAGAGAAAATCCTGAAAGCAGCCCGGGAAAAGAAGTCTGTAACATATAAGGGTAAAAACATTAGATTGGCAGCGAACCTATCCACAGAGACCTGGCAGGCCAGAAAGAACTGGCATAATATATTCAGAGCATTAAACGAGAAAAACATGCAGCCAAGAATACTATATCCAGCTAGGCTATCATTGAAAATAGAAGGAGAGATAAAGAGCTTCCATGACAAACAAATCCTGAAAGAATTTGCAAACACCAAACCAGCTCTACAGGAAATATGGAAAGGAGTCCTCTAAGCAAAGAGAGACCCTAAACATAGTAGATCAGAAAGGAACAGAGACAATATACAGTAACAGTCACCTTACAGGTAATACAATGGCACGAAATTCATATCTTTCAATAGTTACCCTGAATGTTAATGGGCTAAATGCCCCAATCAAAACACACAGGGTATCAGAATGAATAAAAAAAACAAAACCCATCAATATGCTGCCTAGAAGAAACTCATTTTAGACCCGAAGACACCTCCAGATTTAAAGTGAGGGGGTGGAAAACAATGTACCATGCTAATGGACATCAGAAGAAAGCTGGGCTGGCAATCCTAACATCAGATCAATTAGATTTTAAGCCAAAGACTATAATCAGAGATGAGGAAGGACACTATATCATACTCAAAGCGTCTGTCCAACAAGAAGACCTAACAATCTTAAATATCTATGTCCCTAACATGGGAGCAGCCAACTATATAAACCAATTAATAACGAAATCAAAGAAATGCATCCACAGTAATACAATTATAGCAGGGGACATTAACACTCCCCTCACAGAAATGGACAGATCATCTAAGCAAAAGATCAACAAGGAAATAAAGGCCTTAAATGACACACTGGACCAGATGTACATCACAGATATATTCAGAACATTCCATCCCAAAGCAACAGAAAATACATTCTTCTCTAGTGCACATGGGACATTCTCCAGAATAGATCACATCCTGGTTCATAAATCAGGTCTCAACCAGTATCAAAAGATTGGCATCATTTCCTGCATATTTACAGACCACAATGTTCTGAAGCTGTAACTCAATCACAAGAGGAAATTTGGAAAGAACGCAAATACATGGAGACTAAACAGCATCCTTCTAAAAAATGAATGGGTCAACCAGGAAATTAAAGAAGAATTGAAAAAATTCATGGAAACAAATGAAAATGAAAACACAATGGTTCAAAATCTGTGGGACATGACAAAGGCAGTCCTGAGAGGAAAATATATAGCAGTACAAGCCTTTCTCAAGAAACAAGAAAGGTCTCAAATACACAACGTAACCCTGCACCTAAAGGAGCTGGAGAAAGAACAACAAAGAAAGCCTAAACCCAGCAGGAGAAGAGAAATCATAAAGATCAGAGCAGAAATCAATGAAATAGAAACTTATAAAACAATAGAACAAATCAATGAAACTAGGAGCTGGTTCTTTGAAAGAATTAATAAGATTGACAAACCCCTGGCCAGACTTATCAAAAAGAAAAGAGAAAGGATGCAAATAAATAAAATCCTGAATGAAAGAGGAGAGATTACAACCAACACCAAAGAAATACAAACGATTATAAGAACATACTATGAGCAACTCTACGCCAACAAATTCGACAATCTGGAAGAAATGGATACATTTCTAGAGAAATATAAACTACCACAACTGAACCGACCCATAACCAGTAAGGAGAATGAAACAGTCATCAAAAATCTCCAAACAAACAAAAGTCCAGGACCAGACGGCTTCCCAGGGGAATTCTACCAAACATTTAAAGAAGAATTCATTCCTATTCTCTTGAAACTGTTCCAAAATTTGAAATGGAAGGAAAACTTCCAAACTCATTTTATGAGGCCAGCATCACCTTGATCCCAAAAACCATCAAACAAGGATCCCATCAAAAAAGAGAATTACAGACCAATATCCTCGATGAACACAGATGTGATAATTCTCACCAAAATACTGGCCAATACGATCCAACAGTACATTAAAAGGATTATTCACCACGACCAAGTGGGATTTATTCCAGGGCTGCAAGGTTGGTTCAACATCCGCAAATCCATCAATGTGATACAATACATTAATAAAAGAAAGAGTAAGAACCATATGATACTCCAAATAGATGCTGAAAAAGCATTTGACAAAGTGCAGCATCCCTTCCTGATTAAAACTCTTCAAAGTGTAGGGATAGAGGGCACATACCTCAATATTATCAAAGCCATCTATGAAAAACCCACTGCAAATATCATTCTCAATGGAGAAAAACTGAAAGCTTTCCCAGTAAGGTCAGGAACACGGCAGGGATGTCCGTTATCACCACTGCTGTTCAACATAGTACTAGAAGTCCTAGCCTCAGCAATCAGACAACAAAAAGAAATTAAAGGCATCCAAATCAGCAAAGAAGAAGTCAAACTATAATTCTTTGCAGATGATATGATACTCTATGTGGAAAACCCAAAATGCTCCACTCCAAAACTGCTAGAACGTGTACAGGAATTCAGTAAAGTGTCACGATATAAAGTCAATGCACAGAAATCAGTCGCATTTCTTTACACTAACAACAAGACAGAAGAAAGAGAAATTGAGGAGCCAGTCCCATTTACAATTGCACCCAAAACCATAAGATACCTAGGAATAAAACTAACCAAAGAGGCAAAGAATCTATACTCAGAAAACTATAAAGTACTCATGAAAGAAATTGAGGAAGACACAAAGAAATGGAAAAATGTTCCATGCTCCTGGATTGGAAGAACAAATATTGTGAAAATGTCTATTCTACCTAAAGCAATCTACACATTTAATGCAATCCCTATCAAAATCCCATCCATTTTTTTTCAAAGAAATAGAACAAATAATCCTAAAATTTATATGGAACCAGAAAAGACCTCGAATAGCCAAAGGAATATTGAAAAAGAAAGCCAAAGTCGGTGGCATCACAATTCCAGACTTCAAGCTCTATTACAAAGCTGTCATCATCAAGACAGTATGGTACTGGCATAAAAACAGACATATAGATCAATGGAACAGAATAGAGAGCCCAGAAATAGACCCTCAACTCTATGGTCAACTAATTTTTGACAAAGGAGGAAGGAATGTCCAGTGGAAAAAAGACAACCTCTTCAACAAATGGTGCTGGGAAAATTGGACAGCCACATGTAGTAAAATGAAATTGGAATATTCCCTTACACCACACATGAAAATAGATTCAAAGTGGATGAAGGACCTCAATGTGAGAAAGGAATCCATCAAAATTCTTGAGGAGAATGCAGGCAGCAATCTCTTTGACCTCAACTGCAGCAACTTCTTCCTAGGAACATCGCCAAAGGCAATGGAAGCAAGGGCAAAAATGAACTATTGGGATTTCATCAATATCAAAAGCTTTTGCACAGCAAAGGAAACAGTTAACAAAACCAAAAGACAACTGAGAGAATGGGAGAAGATATTTGCAAATGACGTATCAGATAAAGGGCTAGTAACCAAAATCTATAAAGAGATTAGCAATCTCAACACCCAGAGAACAAATAATCCAATCGAGAAATGGGCAGTGGATATGAACAGACATTTCTGCAAAGAAGACATCCAGATGGCCAACAGACAGATGAAAAAATGCTCCACATCACTTGGTATCAGGGAAATACAAATCAAAACCACAATGAGATACCACCTCACACCAGTCAGAACAGCTAAAATTAACAAGTCAAGAAATGACAGATGCTGGCGAGGATGCGGAGAGAGGGGAACCCTCCTACACTGCTGGTGGGAATGCAAGCTGGTGCAACCACTCTGGAAAACAGTGTGGAGGTTCCTCAAAAAACTGAAAATAGAGCTACCCTATGACCCAGCAATTGCAATACTGGGTATATATCCTAAAGATACAAACGTGGTGCTCCGAAGGGGCCCGTGCACCCGAATGTTTATAGCAGCAATGTCCACAATAGCCAAACTGTGGAAAGAACCTAGATGTCCATCAACGGATGAATGGATAAAGAAGAAGTGGTATATATACACAATGGAATACTATGCAGCCATCAAAAGAAATGAAATCTTGCCATTTGCGATGACGTCGATGGAACTAGAGGGTATTATGCTTAGCGAAATATGTCAGTCGGAGAAAGACAACTATCATATGATTTCTTTGATATGAGGAATTGGAGATGCAACGTGGGGGGCTTGGGGGGAGCTAGGAAAAGAAAAAATGAAAAGATGAGATTGGGAGGGAGATAAACCATAAAAGACTCAATCTCAAAAAACAGACTGAGGGTTGCTGGGGGGAGGGGGGACGGGAGAGGGTGGTCTGGTATGGACTTTGGGGAGTGTATGTACTATGATGAGTGCTGTGAAATGTGTAAACCTGGCGGTTCACATACCTGTACCCCTGGGGATAAAAATACATTATATGTTTATTAAAATAAATTAATTAATTTAAAAAAAAAAGAAAGAAAGATTGCATGCAAAGAAATTGGATGCTTGCCTTGGGTAAGAGTTAAGCATATCTATTTCAATTTCACTGATAACAAAACAAATGAATCAACATATACAATAAGATGAAGCTTTACTTCATAGTTTAAAATTATAATTTTTTTTTCCATAGAGACCTTGAATCATATTGAAAGTAAGATAAAAGATGTTACAGTAGTAACCTCTCTGCACTATCCTGCAAGTATCTTCCTATACGAGTGATTTGGCTTATAAAGTTCATGAATTACAAGGGAAAAAAAAAGAAGAAAGTAAAAATAGAGCTTCCCTATGACCTTGCAATTTCACTACTGGGTATTTACCCAAAAGATACAGAGGTAGTGAAAAGATGGGCCATCTGTATGCCAACGTTTATAGCAGCAATGGTCACGGTTGCCAAACTGTGGAAAGAACCATGATGCCCTTCAAAGGACGAATGGATAAGGAAGATGTGGTCCATGTACACTATGGAGTATATGCCTCCAGAAAGGATGAATACCCAACTTTTGTATTAACATGGACGGGACTGGAAGAGATTATGCTGAGTCAAATAAGTCAAGCAGAGACTCAATTATCATATGGTTTCACTTATTTGTGGAGCATAAGAAATAACACGGAGGTCATGAGGAGATGGAGAGGAGAAGGGAGTTGATGGAAATTGGTTGAGTTGATGAACCATGAGAGACTATGGACTCTGAGAAAAAATAGGAGGGTTTTGAAGGGTTTGGGGTTGGAAGTTGGGTCAGGCTGTTGGTCGTTATTATGGAGGGCACATATTGCATGGATCACTGGGTGTAGTGCATAAACAATGAATTCTGGTACACTGAAAATAAATTAAAAAAATTAAAAATTAAAAAAATTACATATGCCAAATATGAAACCAGAGAATAACTCCTTTTCAGATCTCATATTTATTTATTTGCATAACTAATAGGTACTTCTCACTTTCACCTATTTTAATTATAAATATGTATTAAGAGAATCTAAATTTCCTGAAATAAAAATATATGAATATATTGAAAACTAATTACATATATAAAAATACAATCTTTTCCCCAATGTTTTCAACATAAAAAAACAGCCAGCTTTTTCCCTTGTTCTTGTAATGTAAAAATAAGATTTATAGTTTCATTAGCATTACAATTTTATATGAAATTTCAAAAATTATCACCTTCTAGCTAGAGCATCGTGGTGCTTCTCCATTCTGTCATGCCAACTATTAGTGGAAAATGAAGAACACCAAGGGATATGAAAAAGAAAAAGGTACTCTGAAGAAGTTCTTAATAAGAAAGAATTTGAGTATACGGAAGAGAGGTAGAAGTATATGAGGAAAATAAGTGATAAAATAGAGCTGAAAACAGAAAAAGAAAAAAAAACATTCAGGATAGATAGCTTGTCATAATAGATACTTTGAAATATTAATGGAAATTGAAGAAGGAGAGACAACATAAATCATGGGACTTGTGGATGGATCTAGGTTAGCACAGATACGTGGAAGAATGCCTGACTACACTGGGTCTAGCTTTTCAACTTGTGTTATAGACTGACATGAAGAGTCCATCCACACATCCCAACATATTCCATAATTCCAGATTTTAGAAGAGTTTCAGATACTGTACAATCTAGTTGAATCAAGTTTCACTGATTTTTTTCACCTTTATTGTACTGCAATTGAAAATTTCATTAATTGGTGTATTTCATAAAGTGTACAGAACATAAGTAAGGAAACTGGGTTCTGTTTTGAGTCAAATTACCCCCCCCCATAATTTATAAACTAAAAATTTTCACTAGGTAGTTTCTAAGAAATGTTTCCCATACGAATTTTCATTAAGTCTCTTTAAAAGCAGTATATATGGGTCATCAAATGTAACTGTTTCTGTGAAGACATTTTGAGGTGTATATCTACTAATTGGCAGATACTTATGTTCACCATAAAAGCTTAAATAATTATTTTTTAATAATTTCAACATAATGTAATCATTAAATAGAATGAGTCTCTTCTTTCTCTTCTTGCTTATTTTTGAATAAGGGAGAAAGAGAATCCAGAAGTGTGAAGGAATTATGGCATTCCCAGGGTGTTGTGAAAATCTGCCAACAATATAGTGAATTTATAAAAAATATGCATGATAGTTTTAATACCCAGAGTGATGAATATTTATACTTGCATAATCCTTTATAATATTATTAAAGCTTTTTATCTGCATTTTCTCATTTTTAAAACACCAAAAGACATTTGAGTTCAGTAAAGAATGTAACAGACTGTCAAAAAAAGAAGTTTGTCTTACTCGTTAAACTGACAGTTGGTGATCAAGGTATGTATTCACCAAATAAATTCTAGGATTTTTGTGAAAATGATCCTTTCCTCCTGTGTCTTCTTGAAAATAGTCAGCAGCAGCTACTCATGTGGTCAAAAAGGACCCACATTTCCAGAAAATGAACCATCTCATGGTATCATGAACTTTAAATCTTTTACCTCCACAAAGCATTGAGTCCTTTGTCTTTAATTATAGAAAAGCTTGCCCTCTTTCATAAACTCTCCTAGGAAATAAAATCCATATGACCCCATAGTCATAAGTTATTGCTTTCTACTTTTCTTTAGGAAGAAAATAGTGTAAATAGTAATGAAGCCTAATATTTACAAATTTAAAACTAGAATTAGAATTAAAACAGGAAATACTTTTGCAAAATAAAGTAAAATGTAAGTAAACGCATAGAAGCCGTGTGAAAATGTGATTGACAATTCAAATGTTAGCTCGGTGATGGGTATAAGAAGGGCACATATTACATTGAGCACTGGGAGTTACACACATACAATGAATCTTGGAACTCTACATCAAAAACTAATGATGTACTGTATTGTGACTAACATAACATAAAAAAAAAAAAAAATACAAGTGGATCCGAAGAATTTATGGAAGTTCTTTGCAGCCCACTTCCCTAGGATATTCCTGTTGTGTTGTTCCAAGTCTGTGAATAGTGATGTTAATACCTTTGGAGGTCTGAGGTATTTGCTTAAGTCCATATTACTCATAGTGAGACTCCACACACATTTCCTCCATTAGGGCCAATGCTGTGGCTGGAGGCCCTGTGGTTTACTTCAGCAAAAACCATCGGAGAACTTTCAGGGAAAAGACACTTTCCTTATAATTCCTGAGGATACACTCCATGTCTGAGAGCCAAAAAATGAGATTGTGGAGGGAAAGAAGGAGAGGATTTGGTGTCTGGCTTTATTAGGGCTCATGGATGAGATGTCTGCAGTTTTAATGGGTCACTTCTTTTTGGCTAATTTGAAGCACAATAGTGGGAATTTGGTCTCAGGAAACTAGGACATGGTCAATGAAGTGGCCAGTTATCCACGTTGCCCAGGGTTTTCTGAAAAGAGAGTCTCATGGATGTTGGGGAAGGGTCGTGGCTAGTTCAGTATTGGGTTGTTTTGCTATTAAATGTGTCATAGAGCTGACAGTATGTTTATTTTAGGTGGATGTCTTTTGATATGGATGCCTTAGTATCAAAAGTTTGATAGGCACTTATACTATATTCTCTTTGCATTGTAATAATTGTCTTTTATTCGCTATACCAATTTTTTTAAATTGTTCTATCTTGGGCCATGCTTTGTTCCATGTATAATCAAGTTGCTTAACTTACTGTTGTTCATTAAGACCCCTCGTTCAGGAAGGTTCCTGATAAGCAAGACTGTGTTGAGTGTTGTTTCTATGCATCTACATAGCCCGTATGGAAACATTTACTATAACATATGTCAGAATTTATATGACTGCTTTCCTTCCATACTATATTCATATCTACAATTGACATTTACTTTAGATCACTTGCTATCTAAAACAATGTGGTTCCTCATCAAGCTAACTGTACTAAAATATTATGAAGATCCAATTATTAAAGTCTCATCAAAAAAGTGTTAAATAGCACCTCTAGCAGTTGAATATCATAACATTATGTTCAAATTTATGTAACAAATTTTAGTTCCAAATCTCTTTTATCTTTTTTAAAATTTTTTCATATCATTTTCCTTTTTCTTCTTTTCTATTATGTTCAGTTAGCCAACAGGTAGGCCACCATTAGTTTTTGATGTAGTGTTGAACAATTCATTAGTTGTTTATAACACCCAGTGCTCATCACAACACATGCTCTCATCAGTACCCATCATTTTGTTATCCCATTCCCCCCACACCCTCACCTTTTCCCTGGAGTCCAGAGTCATGGTTTGCCTCCCTCTCTGATTTTGCCTGATTTCTGTGTCTTTCATCAAGATAGCATAGTACTGGCACAAAACAGACACATAGGTCAATGGAAAAGAATAGAGTGCCTTGAAATTGACCTTCAACTCTATGGTCAACTAAACTTTGACAAAGCAGAAAAGAACATCCAGTGGGAAAAAAAAAAGGCAGTCTCTTCAATAAATGGTCCTGGAAAACTGGATAGCCACATCCAGAAGAATGAAACTGAGCCATTCTCTTACACCATACATAAAGAAACTCAGAATGGATGAAATACTTCAATGTGAGACGGGAATCTATCAAAATCCTAGAGACCATAGGCAGTAACATCTTTGACCTTGGACACAGCAACTTCTTGAAAGACATGTCTCTAAAAGCAAGGAAAATGAAAGCAAAAATGAACTATTGGGACTTCATAAAGATAAAATCTTCTGCACAGCAAAGGATACAGTTAAAAAAACTAAGAGGCAACCCACAGAATGGGAGAAGATATTCACAAATGACACTATAGACAAAGGACTGATATTCAAGATCTATAAAGAACTCCTCAAACTCAACACTCAAAAAACAGATAATCACATCAAAAAATGGGCAGAAGACATGAAAAGACACTTCTCCAAATAAGACATGCAAATGGTCAACAGGCACATGAAAAAATATTCAACATCACTAGCCACCAGGGAAATACAAATCAAAACCACACTGAGATACTACATTACTCCAGCTAGAATGGCAAAAATTAGTAAGACAGGGAACAACAAGTGTTGGCAAGGCTGTGGAGAAAGGGGAACCTTGCACTGTTGGTTGGAATGCAAGCTGGTACATCCACTCTGGAAAACAATATGGAAGTTCTTCAAGACGTTAAAAATAAAACCACCCTATGACCCAGCAATTGCACTACTAAGTATTTACCTCAAAGATACAGATGTAGTGGAAAAAAATGGGCACATGCACCCCAATATTCATAGCAGCAATGTCCACAATTGCCAAACTGTGGAAGGAAACCATTCAAAATGGATGGAGAGATAAAGAGTTTCCAAGACCGGCAAGGCTTAAAAGAGTATGCAACCACCAAGCTGACAGTGCAGGAAATATTAAGGGGGGTTCTATAAAAGAGGAAAAATCCTAAGAATATCATTGATCAGAAATATAGAGACAATCTACACAAAGAAAGACTTCAAAGGGAACACAATGTCAATAAAAACGTATCTATCAATAATCACTCTCAATGTGAATGGCCTAAATGCGACCATAAAATGACACAGGGCTGCAGATTGGATAAAACGACAGGACCCATCCATATGTTGTTTACAAGAGACCCATTTCCAACCTAAGGATACACCCAGACTGAAAGTGAAGGGATGGAGAAGCATCTTTCATGCCAATGGGCCTCAAAAGAAGGCCGGGGTAGTGATTCTCATATCAGGTAAATTAGATTTTAAACTAAAGACGATAGTCAGAGATACAGAAAGACACTACATTATTCTTAAAGGGACTATCCACCAAGATGATCTAACAATTGTAAATATCTGTGCCCCCATATGGGAGCAGCCAATTACATAAGAAAACTATTAATCAAGATAAAGAGTCATGTTGATATGAATACATTAATAGTAGGAGATCTTAACATGCCTCTCTCAGAAATAGACAGATTATCAAAGCAGAAAATCAATAAAGAAAAGAGAGCATTGAATGACACATTGGACCAGATGGACCTCATAGATATATACAGAACATTCCACCCTAAAACAACAGAATACTCATTCTTCTCAAGTACACATGGAACCTTCTCCAGAATAGACCACATACTGGGTTACAAATCAGGACTCAACAGATACCAAAAGACTGAGATGATTCCCTGCATATTCTCAGATCACAATGCTTTGAAACTGGAGCTCAATCACAAGGAAAAGTTTGGGAGGAATTCAAACACCTGGAAGCCAAAGACCACCTTGCTTAAGAATACTTGGATCAACCAGGAGATCAAAGAAGAACTTCAACAATTCATTGAAACCAATGAGAATGAAGACACTTTGGTCCAAAACATATGGGATACAGCAAAGGCGGTCCAATGGGGGAAATATATAGCCATCCGAGTCCCCCTCAAAAAAATTAAAAAATCCAGAATACACCAGCTGTCTCTACACCTTAAAGAACTGGAGAATAAACAACAAATGAAACCAACTCTACACATAAGAAGGGAAATAATCAAACTTAGAGCAGAGATCAATGAGGTAGAAACTAGAGATACGGTAGAACGTATCAATGAAACTAGAAGCTGATTTTTTTTAAAGAATTAATAAGATCGATAAATCATTGGGCACACTAATAATAAAGAATTAATATTGTTTATAAGAATAAACATTGTTAAAATGTCTATACTGCTTAGAGTAATCTATACTTTTAATGCCATTCCAATCAAAATTCCACCGGTATTTTTCAAAGGGCTGGAGCAAATAATCCTAAAATTTGTATGGAATAAGAAGAGACCCTGAACTGCTAAGGAAATGTGGAAAAACAAAAATAAAACTGGCGGCATCATGTTACCTGATTTCAAGCTTTACTGCAAAGCTGTGATCACTAAGAAAGCATGGTACTGGCATAAAAACAGACACATAGACCAGTGGAACAGAGTAGAGAGCCCAGATATTAATGCTCAACTCTATGGTCAAATAATCTTCGACAAAGCAAGAAAAAATATCCAGTGGAAAAAAGACATTCTCTTCAATAAATGGTGCTTAGAAAATATGACAGCTGTATATAGAAGAATGAAACTCGACCATTCTCTTACACTGTACACAAAGATAAACTCGAAATGGATAAAAGACCTTAATGTGAGGCAGGAACCCATCAGAATCCTAGAGGAGAACACAGGCAATAACCTCTTCGATATCAGCCACAGCAACTTCTTTCAAGATATGTCTCCAAAGGCAAAGGAAGCAAAATTGAAAATGAACTTTTGGAACTTCATCAAGATCAAAAGCTTCTGCACAGCGAAGGAAACAGTCAACAAAACAAAGAGGTAACCCACGGAATGGGAGAAGATATTTGCAAATGACAGTACAGACAAAAGGTTGATATCCAGGATCTATAAAGAACTCCCCAAACTCAACATACACAAAACAGACAATCATATTAAAAAATGGGCAGAAGATATGAACAGACAATTCTCCAATGAAGACATACAAATGACTATCAGACACATGAAAAAATGTTCATCATCACTAGCCATCAGGGAGATTCAAATCAAAACCACATTGAGATACCACCTTACACCAGTTAGAATGGCCAAAATTAGCAAGACAGGAAACAACGTGTGTTGGAGAGGATGTGGAGAAAGGGGAACCCTCTTCCACTGTTGGTGGGAATCCAAGTTGGTGCAGCCACTTTGGAGAACAGTGTGGAGATTCCTCAATAAATTAAAAATAGAGCTTCCTATGACCCTGCAATTGCAGTACTGGGTATTTACCCCAAAGATACAGAGGTAGTGAAAGAAGGGCTATCTGTACCCCAATGTTTATAGCAGGAATGGTCATGGTCGCCAAACTGTGGAAAGAACCAAGATGCCCTTCAACAGACGAATGGATAAGGAAGATGTGGTTCATATACACCATGGAGTATTATGCCTCCATCAGAAAGGATGAATACCCAACTTTTTTATCAACATGGATGGGACTGGAAGAGATTATGCTGAGTGAAATAAGTCAAGCAGAGAGAGCCAATTATCATATGGTTTCACTTATTTGTGGAGCATAACAAATAACATGGAGGACATGTGGAGATGGAGAGGAGAAGGGCGTTGAGGGAAGTTGGAAGGGGAGGTGAACCATGAGAGACTGGACACTGAAAAACAACCTGAGGGTTTTGAAGGGGCGGGGGGTGGGAGGTTGGGGGAACCAGGTGGTGGGTATTGGGTAGGACACGTATTTCATGGAGCACTGGACATGGTGCAAAAACAATGAATACTGTTGTGATGTAAAGAAATAAAAAAAAAAAAATACAGATAAAGGTCTGGTATCCAAGATCTATAAAGAACTCAAACTCAGCACTCAGAAAACCCCCAAATAATCTAGTAAAAAAATGGGCAGAGACATGAGTAGACATTTCTTCAAAGAAGACATCCAAATGACTAACAGACAGGAAAAAAAAAAATGCTCAGCATAAATAGCCATCAGGGAAGTACAAAGCAAAACCACAATGAAATACTACCTTATACCTGTTTGACAAAAATTACAAAACAGAAAATAAAAAATGTTGGCAAAGATTTGGAGAAAGGGGAACCCTCTTACATTGTTGATGGGAATGCAAGCTGCTACATCGACTCTGGAAAACAATGTGGAGGTTTCTCAACACATTAAAAATAAATCTACCCTACGACTTAACAATTGTACTACTAAGTATTTATCCCAAAGATACAAATGTATTGACAAGAAGAGGCACATGCACCCCATTGTTCATAACAGCAATGTCCACAAAAGCAAAACTGTGGAAAAGCTGAGATGCCCTTCAAAAGATGAATGGATAGAGAAGATGTGATACATATATGTGCTGCTTACTCAACCAACAGAAACAATGAATACACTTTTTCAAAGAAGACATCAAGTGGCTAACAGGCATGTGAAAAAATGCTCAACACCAGTAGCCATCAGGGAAATTAAAATTAAAACCACCTGAGATACCACCTTATCCTGTTAGAATGGCAAAAATCAACAAGGTGAGAAACAACAAATTTTGGAGAGGATGTGGAGAAAGGGGAACCTTCTTCTACTTTTGGTGGGAATGTAAGTTGGTGCAGCTACTTTGGAGAACAGTGTGGAGATTCCTTAAGAAATTAAAAATAGAGGTACCCTATGAACCAGCAATTGCACTACTGGGCATTTACCCCAAATAAACAGATATAGTGAATACAAAGGCCATATGCATCCCAATGTTCATAGTAGCAATGTTCACAATAGCCAAACTGTGGAAAGAGCTGAGGTGCCCTTCAACAGAAAAATTGATAAAAATTATGTGATCCATATACACAATGGAATATTACACAGCTATCAGAAATTATGAATACCCAACTGTTGCATCAAAATGGTTGGGACTGGGGGAGATTATACTAAGTTAAATAAGTCAAGCAGGGAAATTAATTATCATATGATTTCACTCATATATGAAACATAAGGAATAGCACAGAGGACTATAGGGGAAGGGAGGGAAAGGTGAACAGGGAAAAATTAGAAAGGAAGATGAACTATGAGAGACTTTCAACTCCAGAAAACAAACTAAGGGTTTTAGAGTAGAGGGGATTAGGACAATAAGGTAGTCCGATGGTTAATATTAATAAGGGCACACGTAGTGATGATCTGGGTGTTAAAGGCAAGTAACGAATCATTGAATACTACCTCAAAAACTAACAATGTTGGGGTGCCCGGGTGGCTCAGTGGGTTAAATCCTCTGCTTTTGGCTCAGGTCATGATCCCAGGGTCCTGGGATCAATCCCCACATTGGGCTCTCTGCTCAGCAGGGAGCCTGCTTCCCCTTCTCTCTTCTGCCTCCCTCTCTGCCTACTTGTGATCTCTCTCTGTCAAATAAATAAATAAAATCTAAAAAAAAAAAAACTAACAATGTACTATAATATGGCTAACTGCACATAATAATAATTAAAAAGTCAGGGTGGCTTTATTTTTCTTGCCTGATTTCTCTGGGAAGGACTTCCAGTACAATTTTGAATAGGAGTTGTGTGAGTAGGCACCCTTGTCTTATTCCTGATCCTAAAGGAAGAACATTAAGTTGTTCATTATTGAATATGGTGTTAGATGTGGGTTCTTCATACATGGCTTTTGTTATTTTGAGATCCATCCTTCCTACATATAATTGGTTAAGAATATTAAATCATGAACTCCTGTTAACTTTTTCCAAATGTTTTTTTTTCTGCATGTATTGAAATAATCATATGAGATACAAAAAAAAAAAAAAAAAAAGAGAGAGATGGCAGAATAGGAAAAACTTAGGCTGGCTTCCTCCCACAAACACACTTAGGTAATGGTCAAGCCATTGAAAATATCTCAGAAATAGCCTTAAAGAATGACAAAACAAATTCCACAACTGGAGAGAGAGAAGAGACCACATCAAAGAAGGTAGAAATTACTGAGATTGAGATTAGGGAAGAAACATTTTTGCAGGTGCTATGGAGGGGAGTGAACATGATCACAGAGAAAGAAAAAAGAGAGGCCAAACAGAAGAATGCCCAAGGAGAATGTTTCTCCAAACACATTGGCTTGGAAAAGGAGAGGGACTGATTTTTATGAGTTCTTGCAACCACTGGGGAAGGTAAGCCTGGAGTTTTACAGGTCTGCAGGCTATGTTGGAATAGAGACCATATTATACTGCCCTGCTCCATGACAGAAGGCAGGCAGACAACATAGGAACAGGCAGTATGGAAGCACCAGTCTGAGAAACATCTGGAGCACACAGTGTGAAGATTATTCACTCTTTCCTGAGTTCTTCCTGAGAGGCAGCTTTGATGACTGGAGATGCCAGGAGAAGACTGGCACCATTTCCTTCCATTGTCCCTCAATATAGGCCACCTGCAAGAAGAAGCTCAGCATCAACACTGGTTGCTTAACTTGCTGATACCAAGCACCACCCCTGCTATCTGGTGGGATTTCCCTTCTCAGTCACACTTGCCTCAGTCCCAGTATGGTGGGCCCCTCTGCTGGAAGGCCAGCATAAACAACTACCCATAACGTGTCTTCCAACCAGAGTTCTACAGGATCTCAGCTACACTTGAGGGGGTGACAGGTCTCATTTCACAAGCAGACCAGAGCACACCTAGTTGAAACTCACCACTTTCAGTACGGGGCTTAAACACTGCCAGCAGCAGACAGGTGGCTATCCTGAAAGACAGACCGATCAAAACAACAGCAGAGCACACACAATACCACCACAGACATTCCTTAAAACACTAGGTCCGGGTATTACATAACTTATTTTTCATAAATCCATTATTTTCAGGAGCAGGAAACATAGCTCTTTTCTCTAACACAGAGAAAAAGCCAAGGCTTAAATAAAATGTGAAGATGGAGGGATTTTCCCAAATGAAAGAATGACAAAAGACTATATCCATGTATCTAAGTGAAACAGATATAAGTAACATAACTAATAGATAATATAATGCAACAATAATAAGGATACTAGCTGGTCTTGAGAAAATAATAGAATACATCAATGAAACCTTTGCCAGAGAGATAAAAGATTTAAGAAGGAATCAATAAAAGATAAAGTTTGCAAAAAATTATGATTGAAACAGTCTTGATGCAATTAACAGCAGACTGGAAGATGCAAAGGAAGAAATTGGTGACATAGAAGACAAAGTAATGGAAAGCATGAAGCTGAACAAAAGAGAGAAAGGAGAATTACAGAACACAAGAATAGACTTAGGGAACTCAATGACTCCATCAAATGTAATAATATTCATATTTTTGGAGTCTTATAAGAAGAGAGACAAAAGTAAGCCAAAATTGACTTGAATAAATAATAGCTGAAAATTTCCCTGATCTGGGAAAATAAATAGACATCTAGATACAGGAAGTACAGAGAATTCCCATCAAAATGTACAAAAGAAAGCCCACACCAAGATATATTGCAATTTAATTGTGAAATAGACTAATAAAGAAAAAAAAAGTAAAAGCAACAAGTCAAAAGAAGTCCTTAAATCATAAGGGAAGACCAAAAAGTCTAGCTGTAGATTTCTCAACAGAAACGTGGCAACCCAGAAGAAACAGGCATTATATATCCAAAGTGTTGAATAGGAAAAATATCCTATAAGACTACCATTCATAACATAAGGAGATATAATTCATTCCCCAGACAAAAAGTAAAGGAGTTCATGACCACTAAACTTACCCTGCAAAAAAATTAAAGGGAATTCTTTGAGTGGAAAAAACAGACCAAAGGTGACAAAGATAAAAACAAAACAAAACAATCAGGGCAATCTCCAAATACAATGACAAAACAAATAACAAGATGACAATAAATACATATGTATTAATAATTATATTGAATGTAAATGGATTAACACTCTGATCAAAAGACACAGGGTGTCAGAATGGTTTAAAAAAACAAGACCCATCTATATGCTGTGTCCAACAGACTAATTTTTTTAAAATATTTTATTTATTTATTTGACAGACAGAGAACACAAGTAGGCAGAGAGGCAGGCAGAGAGAGGAGGAAGCAAGCTCCCTGCTGAGCAGAGAGCCTGATGCGTGGCTCGATCCCAAGATGCTGAGATCATGACCTGAGCCAAAGGCAGAGGCTTTAACCCACTGAGCCACCCAGGCACCCCGTCCAACAGACTAATTTTCTCCCTAAAGAACCCTGCAGATTGAAATTGAGGGGATGGAGAAATATTTATAATGCAAATGGATGTGAAAAGAAAGCCTCAGTAGCAATACTTACACTGGACAAAGTAGATGTTAAAGGATAGGCCTTAATAAAGAAAAGGAGTAGATTATTTAATAATAAATGGAACAATCAAACAAGAAGATCTAGCAAATGTGAGTATTTTTGCACCCAACATTGGATTATCCAAATATATAAAACAACTGACAACAAACATAAAGGAAACATTGTTAACAATTCAATGATATAATGGCTTTTTAAAAAATATTTTATTTATGTATTTAATAAAGACAGAGAACACAAGCAGGGGGAACAGCAGACAGAGGGAGAGGGAGAAGAAGGCTCCCCACAGAGCAGGGAGCCTGATGCTGGGCTTGATTCCAAAACCCTAAGATCATGATCTGAGCTGAAGACAGGTGCCATCTGAGCCATACCAGTGCCCCTAGTAGGGGATTTTAACACCCAACTTAAATCAATAGACAGATAATCTAAACAGAAAATCAAATGACACACTGGAACAGATGCACTTAACAGATATATTCAGAACATTGCATCCTAAAACAGTAGAATAGATATTCTTTTCAAGTGCATATGGAACATCCCCTGGAATAGATCACATATTAGATCAGAGAACATATTTCAATAAACACAAAGATTGGACTCATATGTATCATGAAGCTTTATGATTATAATGCTATGAAACTGGAAGTCAACAATGAGAAAAAATCTGGAAAGACCACAAATGCATGGAGGTTAAACAAAAATCCTGCTAAAGAATGAATGGGGACACCTGTCTGGCTTAGTTGTTTAAGTGTCTGCCTTTGGCTCAGGTCATGATCCCAGGGTCATAGTCCCTCATCAGACCACATGCTCAGTGAGAAATCTGCTTCTCCCCCTGATGCCACTCCCCCTGCTTGAGTGCTTGAGTTCTCTCTCTCTCTCTCTCTCTCTCTGTCTGTCTCCCTCTTTCACAAGTAAATGAATTTTTAAAAAAAAATGAATGGGTCAATCAGAATGAAAGCAGAGCAATCTACACATTCAATGCAATTCCTATCAAATTCTATCAACATTTTTCAAAGAACTGGAACATATAATCCTAAAATTTGTATGGAACCAGAAAAGACAATGAATCACCAGAGGAATGTTGAAAAAGAAAACCAATACTGGTGGCAATCATAGTGCCAGACTTCAATCTATAATGGCAAAGCTGTGATCATCAGGACAGAATGATATTGATACACACACACACACACACACACACACACACAAAACAGATACATACATTAATGGAACAGAAGAGAGACTCCAGAAATGGACACTCAACTCTATGGTCAACTAATCTTTGACAAAGCAGGAAAGGATGTATAATAGAAAAAGAACAGTTTTTTTTCAATAAATGGTGCTGGGAAAATTGGATAGCCACTTGGAGAAGAATGAACCTGGACCATTATTTTACACCACACACAAAGATAAACTCAAAATGGATGAAAGACCTCAATGTGAGATAGGAATCCATCAAAATTCTAGAGGAGAACACAGGCAGAAACTTCTTTGACCTCAGCCTCAGCAACTTCTTGCACAACATATCTCCAAAGGTAAGGGAAACAAAAGCAAAAATAATCTATTGGTACTTAATTAAGATAAAAAGTTCTTCACAGCAAAGGAAAGAGTCAACAAAACTGAGGCAACCTACAGAATGGCAGATGATATTTACAAATGAAATAACAGATAAAGGTTTTGCATCTAAGATCTATAAAGAACTTATGAAACTCAACACCCAAAGCACAAAGAATGCACTCAAGAAAACATGAACAGATATTTCTCCAAAGAAGACATAGAGATGACCAATAAACACATGAAAAACTACTCAACATCACTCCGCATAAGGGAAATACAAATCAAAACCACAATGGGACACCACCTCATGCCAGTCAGAATGGCTGCAATTAAGAAGACAAAAACCACAAATGTTAGTGAGGATGTGGAGAAAGGAGTTTGTTGTTGGCTAATTAAATTTAAATAAATAAATACAATTTTGTTAAGATGTAAAAACAAGTATATAATATAATTGTTAATTGAATGTGGTAACATTGCTAGATATAAACAATATAATAAATTCAGTTTTGTTTATTTCACAAAATAAATAAATAAAACTTTAAAAGTACAACTCCTTATAAGAATGTCACGAAACATCACTTACCCAAATTAGATGGTTTTCCAAGCCCCCTAACATAACCTTTGTACTTAACTTTTGTCAGAGTCTACAAACAGAGCAAAGCAGGTCTTCTGCGAATTAAATCCAGACACAGAGTTGCAATATTGCCAGATTAAGGAAATCAAAACACAGATAAATTTAAATATCTGATAAACAAGAAACACTTTCTTAGTATAACTTTGCCCAATAGATTGTATGTTGTTTGTCTAATTTTCGTATTTAGCAGGCCATAAACTTTTATCTTGCAAAAATATTCCAGCCATAATTGAAAAATTATAAGCTTACCAGCATTCAGTCTTTTTTAAAAAAAAATATTTTATTTATTTATTTGACAGTTGGAGATCACAGAGAAGCAGGCAGAGAGAGAGGAGGAAGCAGGCTCCCTGCTGAGCAGAGAGTCTGATGCCGGGCTCAATCCCAGGACTCTGGGATCACGACCTGAGCCAAAGGCAGAGGCTTTAATCCACTGAGCCAGCCAGGCTCCCCTCAGTCTTTTTTTTTTTTTTTTTAATTCAACATAGATTTATTTTGTTGTACCTCTAGCCATGTAGGCTTTAGAAAAATATATTAAAATTAATTTGCTATATTATTCCTTTGCTCTTAGGAAGAAACATCTTAGTTTTAACTAGACTATAATAATTTTTTAAGTTTATTTTATTTTTTCAGTATTCCAAGATTCATTGTTTATGCATCACTCCCAGTGCTCCATGCAATTAGTGCCCTCCACGATACCCACCACCAGGCTTGCCCTCCATCCACTCCCTTCCAAAACCCTCAGTTTCTTTCTCAGAGTCCACAGTCTGTCATGGTTCGTCTCCCCTTCTGAATTCTTGCAATTCACTTTTCTTTTCTTTCGCCTAATATCTTCCATGTTATTCCTTATGCTCCACAAGTAAGTGAAACCATATGATAATTTACTTTCTCTACTTGACTTATTTCACTCGACATATTCTCCTCCAGTCCCATCCATGTTGATATAAAAGTTGAGTATTAATCCTTTCTGATGGAGGCATAAACAAGAAGTGTTGGAGAGGATAAAAGGGATCCTCTTACTGTGTTGGTGGGAATGCAAGTTGGTCCAGCGACATTGAAAACAGTGTGGAGATTCCTTAAGAAATTAAAAATAGAGATACACTATGACCCTGCAACTGCACTACTGAGTATTCACCCAAAAGATAGATGTAGTGAAAAGAAGGGACATCTGTACCCCAATATTCCTAGCAGCAATGGCCACAATCGCCAAACTGTGGAAAAAGTTAATTTAAGATGCCCTTCAGCAGATAAATGGATAAAGAAGATATGGTCCATGTATACAATGGATAGTGTTTTTAATGTACCATTAGATCCTATTACCTAGGGTCTGTTGAGAATATTAGCATCCATATTCATCAGGGATATTGGTCTGAAATTATCCTTTTTGATGGGGTCTTTGCGTGGTTTGGGGATCAAGGTAATGCTGGCTTCATAGAAAGTGTCAGGGAGTTTTCCTTCTGTTTCTATTTTTTGAAACAGCTTCAGGAGAATAGGTATTATTTCTTCTTTGAATGCTTGGTAGAATTCCCCAGGGAATCTGTAAGGTCCTGGGATCTAGTATTTAGGGAGGTTTTCTATCACTGCTTCAATCTCATTACTAGATATTGGTCTATTCAAGTTTCAATTTTTTCCTGTTTCAGTTTTGGAAGTTTATAGGTTATCAGGAATGCATCCATTTCATCTAGGTTGCTTAACTTATTGGCAAATAACTGTTGATAATAATTTTTTGATGACTATTTCTATTTCCTTGGTGTTAGTTGTGATCTCTCCCCTTTCATTCATAATTTTATTAATTTGGGTCCTCTCTCTTTTTCTTGGATTAGTTTGGCTGATGGTTTATTGATCTTACTGAGTCCTTTAAAAAAAAAAGCAGCTTCTAGTTTCATTTATGCATTCTACTGTATCTCTAGTTTCTTTCTCATTGCTCTTTGCTTTAATCTTGATTATTTCCCTTCTTGTGTGTGGAGTTGGCTTAATTTGTTGTTAATTCTCCAGTTCTTTAAGGTGTAGAGACAGCTGGTGTATTCTGGATTTTTCAAAAATTTTGAGGGAGCTGTGGATGGCTATATATTTCCCCCTTAGGACCACCTTTAATGTATCACATAGGTTTTGGACTGAAGTGTCTTCATTCTCATTGGTTTCCATGAAGTGTTTAAGTTCTTCTTTGATTTCCTGGTTGATCCAAGCACTCTTAAGTAAGGCGGTCTTTAGCTTACAGGTGTTTCAATTCCTTCCAAACTTTTTCTTGTGGTTGAGTTCCAGTTTCAAAGCCTTGTGGTCTAAGAATATGCAGGGAATAATCTGTCTTTTGGTATTGGTTGAGCCTGATTTATGACCCAGTATGTGGTATATTCTGGAGAAAGTTCCATGTGCACTCGAGAAGAATGAGTATTCTGTTGTTTTAGGGTGGGATGTTCTGTATATATCTATGACGTCCATCTGGTCTAATGCATCATTCAAAGCTCTTGTTTCTTTATTGATTTTCTGGTTAGTTTATGTGTCTATTACTGATAGTGACATGTTAATATCCCCTTCTACTAATGTAGTCATTGCAATATGACTCTTTATTTTGATTAAGAGTTAACTTATGTAGTTGGCTGCTCCCAAATTGGGGACATAGGTATTTAAAATTTTTAGATCCTCTTGGTGAAACCCTTTAAGAATGAAGTAGTGTCCTTCTGTATCTCTGACTACAGTCTTTAGCTTAAAATCTAATTTATCTGCTATGAGAATCACTACCCCAGCTTTCTTTTGAGGCCCATTGGCAAGAAAGATGATTCTCCATCCCTTCACTTTTGGTCTGGATGCATCTTTAGGTTTCAAATATGTCTCTTGTATACAGCATATGGAGGGGTTGTATCACCTTATCCAGTCTGCAACCTTGTGCTGTTTTATGGGAGCATTTAGGTCATTTATGTTGAGAGTGATTATTGAAAGATACATTTTTTATTGACATCATGTTGTCTGTGAAGTCCTTGTTTCTATAGATTGTCTTTGTAAATTTCTGTTCTATGTCATTCTTGGGTTCTTTCTTCTTTTATTGAACTCCCCCCTTAATATTTCTTGTAGCACTGGCTTTGTGGTCACATACTCTTTTAAAGCTTGTTGGTCTTGGAAGCTTTTTATCTCTCAATCCATTTTGAATGTCAGTCTTGCTGAATAAAGTATTCTTGGCTGCATGTTCTTCTCATTTAGTACTGTGAATATGTCTTGCCAGATCTTCTGGCTTGCCAGGTTTCTATGGACAGTTCTGACATTATTCTGATGGTCCTTCCTCTGTACATAAGGAATCTCTTTCCGCTAGCTGCCCTTAAGACTTCTTGTCTAAAATTATGATTCCTAGATTTCACAATTAAGTGTCTGGAGGTTTTCTAGATTGGTTGATCTTGAGGGGCTATCCTTTCTGTCTTTAGGAGATGAACAATTGTTCCATCCCCCAGATTAGGGAAATTTTCATCCAGAATTTGTTCGACTGTATTTTCTAGTCTTCTTTCTTTCTCCACTGCATCAGGGATCCCAATAATTCTGATGTTGGAAAGCTTCATGTTTTCATTTATTTCCCTAATTCTATTTTCAAGTCTTCTAACCTGTTTGTTCCAGATCTCCTCCTGATCCTTCTTTTCTATCAGTTTGTCTTCTAGAAAACTAATTTGATCTTCTTTCTCCATTTCCCTAGTTGTAAGATTATTTAGGTTGGATTGGGTTTCATTGATAGCATTTTTTAGTACCACCAGATCTGCCCTCACTTCCACCCTGAGAGTTTCTATGTTGCCACTAACAGTCTTCTCCAACCTAGCCATTGCCTGAAAAATTGTGACCCTGAATTCCCTTTCAGACATACTGTTTATGTTCATATCCAATAGTTCTGTGGCAGAGGGCACAGTCTCTGAAGTTTTCCTCTGTTGTATATTCCTCTTCGTGGTCATTTTGGTGAGAGGTGATTGAGGGGATGTATACCTGAATATATCAACCATGATCCAGGCAAAGTGCACCCTGGAAAGTTTTGGAGCAATGAGATATCACCACCAAAAAGAAAAAAAAAAAAAAGAAAGAAAAAAGAGAGTGAAAGAGAGAAGAAAAAAGTGATAACCTAGCCAAAACGAGCCCCAAAAGTAAGATTTATAGGTACATAAACAAAAACAAACAAACAAAGAGAACAACAAAAGATAAAAATGAAAAAAAACAGCCAAAATGCACCACAAGAATAAGATTTATATAGTACAAAAAAAACCTAAAACAAATACACTGAAACACTGAACGAAGAATAAGATGAGAAGGTAGTTATGTTTATAACCTCAATGTGGATGAAGAAGGCTATTTAAGTTCTTCCTGGGTGTATCTTGTTATCTTTGTTATGGGACTCAACTTTCCAGAGATACAGGGAAATTAAAATTGGTTTATATATGGGGTAGTATTGAACAGTGAAGAAGGATTACCTTGAAGCTTATATGTTTATGTATTAAAAAAAGGGGGGGGGAGAAAGAAAAGAAAGAAGAAAGAAAAAAAGGTATTGTATGAAAAATGTTCAAGTATAAATGCTACTATGGAATACGTTGTATTAAACCACTAGTTGTAATGGTAAGTAGGTTAAAAAAATTAAAAGAACTAGAAATGTGAGAACTAATTAAAAAAAGAAAAGAAAAAGAAAGAAAAATTGTATCTATGAAATATAAAGGTTTAGGGGCAATACCAGGAGCTTAATATATTATTTTCCTCTGATGTTCGGGTTTTTCAATTTTATGGGGACCCTATGGTGGTTGTCCTTTTGTTCTTTTGGCTTGTCATCTCGGGGAGGGGACTGCCACATTATTTCTCAGTCAATCTTGCTTAGGCCTAGTGGCCCTGTCTCCTATTAAGGAGATGGGCTCTGTGGAAGCCAGTTTTTCAGGTGTTTGTTCTTTGGCAGCTTTTTGCGGCTTTTTGGAGGTTTAGCTGAAAATAAACTGTCCAAGTGCAGTCTACCACCTCAGAAAAAAGCTTCATTCTGCTACCCTCTAGGTGGTCCAGAATACATAGACTCTCCCTCTGCAAACTTTTCTGAACACTGCAAGCTCCCACTGGAGGTGTGCACCCCGAGCCACTGTTTTCAGTGGTTACCTAAAGGCCCCGCTTGTCTCTCCATCCCCATGCCACTAAAACCATGAGTGATATTGGTCCAAGAGAGCCCAAACCTGGGTGACTGCCATTGCCAGGACTGCTGTCTGAGGTCCACACCCACTCCAGATGTGCTCAAACCCGGTGGAGTTGCAGGCTGCAGAAGGCTGTGGGCCAAGGAACCCCAACTGGGGACCTTGCCGGTTCTCTCAGACATGGGCTGGCTGTTCCAGACCATGTGGCTGGTTGCAGGAGGCTGCGGGCCCAGAGACTGCCAGCCAGCACCCACAATGGGCTCTCTCAGGCATGGGTGGCAGTGTGCCCAGTTTGAGCAGTGGTGCAAGCAGTGAAAAGCCATGGGTCAAGGGACCAAGGACTGGATTCTCTGGCATGGGAGGTCACAGGCGAAGACTGTCCTAGGGAAGTGTGCTTAGGCCCATGCCTGTGACCACCTGATTCTTCCAGTTGCTGCTTAAGATCTTTTGCTCTTTTTGAATTATTTTAACCAATCTCCCAGTTAATGCTGGTCCCCAAACACAGGGCACTTTTGTGTTGGGGTATTACCTTCCAATGGGTCGCTTCTAGTGGCCCACTCTCCCTTCTGTTTATCCTCCAGTATCATTGGAGGATATCATTCTGAGCTTTCTCACTCTGCTTTACCTCCCCACTGATGTCATCTGCCCCTGTAGAGTTCCAGAAGTGTATAATCTTACATCTCAGGTGGATTTCATGGGTGTACAGAGTGTTCTGGTAGATATTTAGCTCACTTAAGGGGACTGGTTGAAACAAGGTCTCCTACTTCTTTACCATCTTGCCCCTCCTCCTATAATTATCAGTGTTTGGTCTAAGGATAGAGGCAACAGGGCAACCTGGGTGTCTCAGTCCCTTATATATCTGCCTTTGGCTCAGGTCGTAATCCTAAGGGCCTGGAAATAAGTCCTGCATTGGATCACTGCTAAGGGTGGAGTCTGCTTCTTCCTTGTCCTCTGCCCCTCCTCCAGTTTGTGCTCTCTTTCTCTCTATCTCTAATGAATAAATAAATTTTTCAGAAAAAGGGAGGAGAACAAAATATATTAAAATATGGTTCCTCTGATAATGTAAATGGTTATAGTTTCTTTTGGGAAAAATTTGAAAATATTTGTAAAATTCATATACAAAAACTGTTTTTGGCAAAGATACCAATTCCCATCATTATTCGAGGTAGAACTGATCATGTGTTCAAAGGAAAAGTTCAATCTGGATAATGATACTGACTTTAATTTGTTCAAGAGATGAAATTATATACTCGAAACATACATAAATCTCCATATGTATTAAATGAAAGAATTTTAAAAATCCAAAAGAAATAAAGCAAAACATACAAAGAGGTACTATGTATATATAGAGATATTAAAAAAACCCTGATATTTAACAAAAAATGTAGACCTATTGTTACATGTTTGCCTCTAAACATGAAGAGTAAAAAACGGTATTCAGATTATGTACACAAATACACACTGAGCTCAATTTAGTCTGTAATATTTTATTTTAAAAGGGAGTGATAAAAGCACTAATATTTATTTTTAAATACTATGTCTTCACTGAAATATTTATAAGGCTAAGAAGACCATTCCATGCTCTTGGATCAGAAGAATAAACATTGTTAAAATGTCTATACTGCCTAGAGCAATCTATACTTTTAATGCCATTCCGATCAAAATTCCACCGGTTCTTTTTAAAGAGGTGGAGCAAATAATCCTAAAATTTGTATGGAATCAGAAGAGACCCCGAATTGCTAAGGAAATGTTGAAAAACAAAAATAAAACTGGCGGCATCACGTTACCTGATTTCAAGCTTAACTACAAAGCTGTGATCACCAAGACTGTATGGTACTGGCATAAAAACAGACACATAGACCAGTGGAACAGAGTAGAGAGCCCAGATATGGACCCTCAACTCTATAGTCAAATAATCTTTGACAAAACAGGAAAAAATATCCAGTGGAAAAAAAACAGTCTCTTCAATAAATGGTGCTGGGAAAACTGGACAGCTATATGTAGAAAAATGAAACTCGACCATTCTCTTACACCGTACACAAAGATAAACTCGAAATGGATAAAAGACCTCAACGTAAGACAGGAATCCATCAGAATCCTCGAGGAGAACAGAGGCAGTAACCTCTTTGATATCAGCCACAGCAACTTCTTTCAAGATATGTCTCCAAAGGCGATGGAAACAAAAGCGAAAATGAACTTTTGGGATTTCATCAAGATCAAAAGCTTCTGCACAGCGAAAGAAACAGTCAACAAAACAAAGAGGCAACCCACGGAATGGGAGAAGATATTTGCAAATGACAGTACAGTCAAAAGGTTCATATCCAGGATCTATAAAGAACTTCTCAAACTCAACATACACACAGCAGACAATCATATTAAAAAATGGGCAGAAGATATGAACAGACACTTCTCCAATGAAGACATACAAATGGCTATCAGATACATGAAAAAATGTTCATCATCACTAGCCATCAGGGAGATTCAAATCAAAACCACATTGAGATACCACCTTACACCAGTTAGAATGGCCAAAATTAGCAAGACAGGAAACAACGTGTGTTGGAGAGGAGGCGGAGAAAGGGGAATCCTCTTATACTGTTGGTGGGAATGCAAGTTGGTGAAGCCACTTTGGAGAATGGTGTGGAGATTCCTCAAGAAGTTAAAAATAGAGCTTCCTTATGACCCTGCAATTGCACTACTGGGTATTTACCCCAAGGATACAGATGTAGTGAAAAGAAGGGCCATCTATACCCCAATGTTTATAGCAGCAATGGCCACGGTCGCCAAAATGTGGAAAGAACCAAGATGCCCTTCAACGGATGAATGGATAAGGAATATGTAGTCCATATACACCATGGAGTATTATGCCTCCATCAGAAAGGACAAATACCCAACTTTTGCAGCAACATGGACGGGACTGGAAGAGATTATGCTAAGTGAAATAAGTCAAGCAGAGAGAGTCAAGTATCATATGGCTTCACTTACTTGTGGAGGATAACAAACAATATGGAGGACAAGGGTAGATGGAGAGGAGAAGGGCGTTGAGGGAAATTGGAAGGGGAGGTGAACCATGAGAGACTATGGACTCTGAAAAACAACCTGAGGGTTTCGAAGGGGCAGGGAGTGGGAGGTTGGGGGAACCTGTTGGTGGGTACTAGGGAGGGCACGGATTGCATGGAGCACTGGGTGTGGTGAAAAAACAATGAATACTGTTATGCTGAAAAGACATAAATCATTAAAAAAAAAAAGAAATGTGGGTTTAACAGTTAAGTGAAATTATTGTGAAATAAATATTGTTATAATTAAAAAAAAAAAAAAAAAAAAAGAATACCAGGGTGCCTTGTTGGCTCAGTCAGTTGGGTGTCTGACTCTTGATTATGGTTCATGTCAAGATCTCAGGATTGTAAGATCAATTCCCAGGTCATGTTCTGAGACAGACATAGAGGCTGCTTAAGATTCTCTCTCTCTCTCTTTCCCCCTCTCTTTCTCTCTCTCTCTCTCACTTCCCTCTAAATCCCCCCCAAAAGGAAAAAAAAAAAAAAAAAAAGAAAGAAAAGCTGAGAATATCTGTCGATGTAGTACAGCCTATGAAAAACTCAAGGAGAAGAATAATCTTATGTCAATGAAAGTAAGCCATTATTGAATAAAATTAAATTATTTGAATAAAGCTTTGGTGAAAGAAATAGTGATGCATAAACAATGAATCAGGGAATACTGAAAAAATAAAGTTTAAATTAAAAAAAAAAAAAAAAAAGAAAGAAAGAAGGTGCCTGGGTGGCTGAGTGGGTTAAAGCCTCTGCCTTCAGCTCAGGTCATGATCTCAGGGTCCCGGAATTGAGCCCCACATCAGGTTCTCCATTCAGTGGGAAGTCTGCTTCCTCCTTTCTCTCTCTCTCTCTGCCTTCCTCTCCACCTACTTATGATCTCTATCTGTCAAATAAATAAATAAAAATCTTAAAAAACGAAAGAAGAAAGAAAAGAAAGAAATAGGAGGGCATTATGCTAAGGGCTTACTATGTCTATCAAAACCTCAAACCAACCTTGACAGTGGAAACTTTTAACCATAACTATTATTATATGTTATAAATAATGTATTCATAGTATATCTTTTATTATGCTATATGTTTTTATGTATTTTATTGCAATAAAATGCATTAAGAAAAAGGAATTTAAAAATGGAACTAAGAGTGTAGATCTCAAGTGTTCTCACTACACAGGAATAATGCTAAGTATTTGAGGTGACAAATATTTTAATTAGCTTGATGGTGGTGGTCATTCTGTAATATATACATAGATCAAAATATCAAGTTGAATACCCTAAATACATTCAATTTTCACATGCTCATAATAACCTAACAAAGCTCAGAAATGGATCTGACATAAGCATTGGAATATCCTATCCACCATTCATTAGCTCTATTACAAAAAAGAAGACAACAAAAAATTTAAATGATAAGAGTAACTGACACAAACAATGTTGGTTAGTGTCTGCAAGTTTACATACATGTTTGCCACAGTGCCAATTACACACGAAGCACTCAGGATGTTTTTCCTTTTATTATTACGCAAGTGAAAGGGAGCAGAAAGTTTCAGGGAGTTCAAACTAAAACTTAAGGAAGGAGACATAATTATCTACCCAGAGTAAATATTAAAAAGAGAAGGAAAGAAAGAAAGAAAGAAAGAAAGAAAGAAAGAAAGAAAGAAAGAAAGAAAGAAAGAAAGAAAGAAAGAAATTCTGTTTCTTTGTCCTAGGAGAGGAGATGGAAAACAATGTGAACTGTTATAATTAAAGACAAGGGAACAGAATCCCCAGAGGGCTAGAAAATTGATTCCCAATATTCTCACTGTGATCAGGCAGAGTAGGGATTACCTAGGAGTAAAAATCCCTTTTATTTATATTGCTGCTTTGTGTTTCCCAGGGAAGCTACAGAGGGTAAGGTTCCAGTGAAACAATTCAGAGCAGGTATGAATTCCATGTTTCATGAGTGCTTCTAGAATTTAAGTAAAACCATATTAATAATTTTCTGGTTAAAAAATATCTACAAAGATATGCATATTTTCACATGTCTATATGTATTCATGTTCATGGATATACATATCCATTTAATTAGAGTAATGCTGATTCTCTGGGATGTTAAATAATATAATAAACTTGGGCTTATATTTAAATGAGTGGCATTATAAAGCTGTTGGGTCAGTCTCATGAATGCTATGAGTAACTATCCCTCTTGGTTCTAGTCTATTGTTTTGTGTCTTGATTTCTTTAAGAATAATAGTAAAGTTTCCAATTGTGTGTTAGCTACTTCTTTTTATTTGTTGGTTCTGATTATAGAAATAAAAAAATATTCAAGATAAGTAATTTTCCTTTCTAGTAATGTACTCTCTCATCTGGAGCTATATACTATTTAGACTCATGCTAAGAGGTGATATAAATAATCAGGTGAGAATATTTGTTGGTTAATGCCAAACTTTTATGGAGATAATTGGTTCACTTTCTTAAGTGATATTTGCACTAAGCATTTTTTGTTATTCTTTCATTTTATCTGTACAATATTATTTTGAGGAATGTGGTACTATGCTGTTTGTTGGAATAGGAGAATTATGGCAGGAGCTAAGTTACTTGCTTCAGCCCACAGGTAGGAACAGTTGGATAAAAATCCATGGTTTTTTTTTTTTTAATTTTCATATAATACTGGTATTCATTAGGTGAGAAACAAATCGGTGGTGAAGTGACTAGGAAAAATGTGGCGGATGAGAGTAAGAACACGAGTTCATCAATTGTAAGGCAGGTTTGGACCTCATTCTTTTTTCTTTGAAAAAGCACAGCTCACATTCACAGATGCTTTACTATTGTTACGTGCCCTTCTTAGAACTTTACATGTATTTTTAAATTATTTTATATAACTTCAAATTAAACAACTGATTCACTACATATAAAGCATTTTTTTTGCAAAATGTTTTACAAAAATATTACCTTGGCTTTTGAAAATTAACATGAGACATTCTAATTATATAACCTTCTTGGTCCTCACTGGTGATAACCATTATTTTAACACTGCTACATTTTTTTGAATAATATATCATCTGTATTTAAGCCTCATATTGTAAGAATTGTGATGAAGATGTGACCTATTTTGTTAATTCAACATTCTAGTATTGAGGTTCATTAATGGGAGTGTAGCTATCAGATAGTGCAGTTATGCTATTAACCTTGTTATTGATCCTCACTCATGTTGTATTTTCCTATCAGAGATATGGTTGCTGTGGTCACTTTTGATCATGTGAGGTTTTTTTTTGTTGTTGTTTGTTTGTTTGTTTGTTTTGTTTTGTTTTGTTTTACTTTTCTCAACTGTTATGTTTCTGATCATTATTTACAAAATAATATAATTAGTTCAACAGCCAGAATTGATTACACAGATATGTATCTGGCATCAGTTTGCATAATTCTTTTCTTTCTTTCTTTTTTTAAAATCAAATCCTGGCAATATTGATGTCTTTTTTTTTAATTGCTTCATTCAATGATTCTTTTCTCAATTTCTCGGCATGATTGCTATGATTAATGAGTTGCCACTTCTATGGGCTGATACACGGAAACACAATGTCATTAAATCCAGTCACTCTTCTTTGTGATATCATAAAATGAAAATACAGACAAACTACTCTGGTAGATTAGTATTTGTAGGTAATAATCAATTTATGAATTTTTAAAATAACTGTTTTTCTTTCTTAACACAGCATTTGCGATTTGTATGCATAATAAAAAAAAAACATAAAGAAAGTGTATTTTACTACTTCCCCACTTAAAAAAATAAAAAATCGATTCAAACTCATGAGCCAGAATTCAAGGTTCTGTCTCCTTCTACAGCTTAATTTTCTCTAACTAATTTTAGGATCAGCATCTTTGTTTAGTTTTGTTTTGGGCCTCTTCACAAAAATATGATGCACAAATGAGCCAAAGTGCCTACCTGTCTAATTGTTCTAGTCACCAGACTTGTCTTTCTGTTTATAATATTGTTTTTTTTTTTTTAACCTGGAATAACCTTCCTTCATATATTAACTTTTCTCATACATGTATACTTACCTTATAAATTGAATATTAACTGCTACAAAGAACATGAAACATAACTCTAACTTAGCCATCTCTGTTTCCCTAACACCTTCTATATATTTCATATTTTTTTGTATATAGGTTCCACTTTGTGGAGTTTATGCATGGATTGTTCCTTATTATAGGGGGCTCTCCCTCTCTCTCTCTCTCTTTCTCTCTCTCTTTTTTACTTTTCCTGAGTCTTCAGTTGGATGCCATCAGATGACTGAGGTCTTCCCTGATTATTTAAAATTGAACACTCCAATATAATGTTAATGTTTTCCTATCACTTCTTGGCCTTTTGGCTAAGATCAAGTGTATAATGTTAATGTCTTCTTTTCAATTATTTTTCCACAGCTTCATAGTATTTTAATATTTTTGTCACCATCTGATTACAATATGTAAGGGCAAACGATATATTTTTTTTTCTTTTTTGATTGCTTCTTTATTCCAAGGGCACAACACATAGAGAGATATTCATAAATTTTGCTTGAATTTGTGGCCCTTAAGCCTCTCTAAATTTCTGTTTTTGTATGTAGTAATTTTTTGTAGGAGATATCATATGTGTTCACACACCAATTGGTTTAAAATGACACAATTATATTCTCTCACAGTAACGGAGACTACTAGAATTCTAAACTCAAGATATTGACAGTGTTGGTTACTTCTGAGGGTTGTAAGAAAGAATATTTTCCATGCCTCTTTCCTACCTTCTGGTGATGATGAACAATCCTTGAAATTCCTTGGTATGTAAATATACCGCTCCAGTTTCTGCCTCTATTGACATTCATTTTCCTTGTGTCTATTTCCTCACATGGAAGTCTTATACAGATGCCAGTCCTATTGGATTGGTGTTTGGCCTAATGTAGTATGATCTCATCTTTGTTATTTTTTTTTTAAGATTTATTTATTTATTTGAAAGAGAGAGCATGTGGAGGACAAGAGCAGAGGGAAAGCGAAAGAAACTCAAGCTGACTCTGTGCTTGGGGCTTGATCTCACAACCCTGAGATCATAACCTGAACTGAAACCAAGAGTTGGATGCTTAACCTACTGTGCCATCCAAATGCCCTTAGCTAATTGTTTTCAAATAAGTTTACATTCTGAGATGTTGGGGGTTAAGGCTCAACATATCTCTTTTGGATAAACACAAGTCATATATCACATTGAGCTATACAAAAATGGGACAAAGTGTTTATATTTATATAATTAAAGTATTTTCTCAGAGTATGCATTTACCGCACAAAATATATTTACCAAAAGTTACAGATCGAACACTTTAAACTATAAAATAATCGACAAATATAAATGTCTTGTTAACACTGGCAGAAAAAAATCACCCACTAACCATAAAAGCAAAGGTTCATATTGTGCTCTTTATCTCTCTTACTTTGTTTGCCACATGCTAAATTAAGCTTAGTTTCTCTATCCAATAATATGTAAAGGATATCTGATGTTTCAAGTCACCGTCTAAATGCTTTTGGGAATTTTCCTTTTTGAAAACACACTATCAATTGTGAAAATGTATATTATTATCTTAATTTGTGAAAGATGTTTAGAAGCTGAACTTAGGAAAAGTACCACACTTGTATAAACTAGACAGTACCAAGAGAACATATTTTGTTCTGTAATTATACTTCTTCTTCTTTGAGATTCCTAATAAAGGTGATGTCAGCTTAATCACTGACCTATAGAATTGACCACAATCACATGTTTTGTAAGGCACTAAATATACATTTATCAACTTAATGTGGTAATATCACTTTTTTCCCGTATTAGATAAAGAACACATTCATCATGGCATGGGCTAATCAGACTTTCACCTCTGATTTCATCCTTTTGGGAATCTTCAATCACAGCCCTACTCACATTTTCCTCTTCTCTTTGGTCTTGGGCATCTTCATAGTGGCCTTCATGGGAAACACTTCTATGATTCTCCTCATCTACCTGGACACCCAGCTCCATACTCCCATGTACTTTCTCCTTAGCCAACTGTCCCTCATGGACCTCATGCTCATCTGCACAACTGTACCCAAGATGGCCTTCAACTACTTGTCTGATAGCAAGTCCATTTCTCTGGCAGGTTGTGCCACACAAATTTTCTTCTATACATCACTACTTGGCTGTGAATGTTTCCTGTTGGCAGTCATGGCTTATGACCGCTATATTGCCATTTGCCACCCTCTAAGATATCCCAGTCTTATGAGTCCCCAAATTTGTGGTCTTATGGCTGCATCTTCCTGGATCCTGGGCTCTACTGATGGTGTAATTGATGCTGTAGCTACATTTTCCTTCTCCTATTGTGGGTCCCGGGAAATAGCCCACTTCTTCTGTGATTTTCCGTCCCTGCTAATCATCTCATGCAATGACACATCAACATTTGAAGAAGTTCTTTTCTACTGCTGTATAATAATGATTGTTTTCCCTGTAGCAATCATCATTGCTTCCTACACTTGTGTTATTCTGGCTGTCATTCACATGGGGTCTGGAGAGGGTCACCGAAAAGCTTTTGCCACCTGTTCCTCTCACCTCATGGTGGTGGGAATGTACTATGGAGCAGTTTTATTCATGTACATGCGGCCCACTTCAGATCGTTCCGCCACCCAGGACAAAATGGTGTCTGTCTTTTATACCATCCTTACTCCCATGCTGAATCCCCTCATCTATAGCCTCTGCAACAAGGAAGTGGCAAGAGCATTCATGAAGGTATTGGGGAAGGGCAAGTCTGGACAATAAATTGCCTACCCAATTTCATAATTTTCTAAGTTCTCTAGTGTCCTTCTTTTCATTCTGCATTCTGTTTTTTTTTTTTTTTTGTTTGTTTGTTTTGTTTTTTTAATGGCACTTATTATGTATACATTTTTGGAAAAGCACATTCCTGGGAAACAATACAGGCCTTTCATTTTAAGGAAAATTATTTCAAATATTCATTATTTTTTTATATTTAATTCAGTTTTAACCACATTTATGGCCATTTCTTGAATAAGGATATTATAGGCTGACTGAAACATTCAGGAATTTTGTGGCATATATCCAGGTAACAAACAAGGTTTCTTTTCCCCATGTTGTAAATACAAAACAGTATTCAGTCACTTTCAAGTTACTTTGGATGAACATTTGGTACACTGGGCTTTTTACATTTACATAGTGTTTATGTTTCATTCTTAATTTTTATTCTCCCAGACTTGCAGAATAAAGCAATGTAACACTTCAACCTAGATGACTTTTTATATCACACCTTTAATTTTGTTTATCACAAAAGTGAAAATTTTATTAACAGTCTTAGATTTAACCCCTTTTCAAATTGTTAAGACCCACCTAATCTCCATGCATGGACTCAACAAGGAACGAATTTTGCTATTCAGATCCAAACGAACTGAAAATTTGCCAATGTCCATGAGTTAGGCACTGATATGAATACATTTTGTTAATGATAACAGGATATATTGAAATTCTGGTTATGGTTATTTTTTTTTCTGTTTTCTAAGATAAACTTAAAAGTAAGCATAAAAATTTCATGACTCTATTGCAGTCTTAATTCCTTTTAGAGAAACAGTGCAATTTCCATCACATTGTCTTTATTGGGCTATTGAGGGACAAGCAAATGTAACTGGTAAATGATCATACCAGAAGGGAATATCTCAATCTGGCCTTGAGGAGAGAGAGATTGGTAGCCATTGTCACTGTGGTGTGGCTTCTTCCCTGTTCCCAGGGAGAGCACAAGGTGTAATGACCCAAAAACCATCCAGGTGGTAGTCATGGCCAAAGGTTCTTCCACATAGCCATTAGGTTTCATTTGATGCTACCCATAAATACCTGGGTATTGCAATCAATCAGTGCCAAATGTAATCAGTGTCTTTAATATGACAGAGTGACTACACAATCCCAGTGGATTGAGTGAGTTTTCTGCTTCCAACATGGGGATTTCCAGGTGCTTACTTGTCCATAACTCAGAGCAAAACACATAAAACCATCCCTAATCTAAGCACAGTCACCCATTGTTCTGATGGTAGTGTTCCTAGAACCTTTTTAAAGGAAATTGATGGATTGTTTTTTGAGTTTATCTGAGAGAAAAAAATGTTGATATCCAGTTTCATTAATAGTGTGAGTCACAGGCTAAGTTCTTGAGTCAGTATTGGTAACACCAGATCTACTAGTGGTATTATATAAATTCTTCTGTTTTAAGGTCTTCCTGTCCATTCCTTGGAATGACAATACATACACTGACAATTGTAATCGGGTTGCCAGAGGGCATCTTCCCATATATCCAACAGTTGTGTTGATTTATTTTAGGTGCCTGTCCCAGTACTGGACATCTTAAGAACAGCAGAAGTCTAAGGCTGAAAAGACATTTAGTAGGACCTTCTTTGGTAAGGTCTTTCCCTTTTACAAGAATTACACTTGTGCCCAACTATTTATTTGTTTGTTTGTTTGTTTGTTTGTTTAATTTTTTCAGTGCTCCAGGAGTCATTATGCACCAAACCCGGTGCTCCATGAAATATGTGCCCTCCTTAATACCCATAACCAGGCTCTACTATTTAGATGTTAATGTCACTGCAGCTTTAAGAATTTGACCCTTTGATCAATCATAAATATTGGCTGGGGAAGACAGCACTATGAAGCATGAGGAGATGGACTGAGGGTGGGATATGTCAGACCAGGATCCCCAACTTTTCTCCGCTTTCAATGGTATATGTTCCACCTTAGGTTTAGTGAGTTTGCATAGATTTGGCTGGTAGCAGGACAATGGGATCCTACTGGAAACTAAACCGCTACCCCTCATCCAGATGTATGAAATAATACCCATCCTGTGGGGATGTCCCATTGCGAATTGCAACAGATAATTCCTTTTCCAGGTGTGATGGGTCTTGGTGTTCTCAGTAGCATGGCACATCGATCCATAGTGAGAGTTGGGGCAATAAATATTTTTTATGGCTCCCATACAATTAAGGTGTTGGGTTCCTTGGCATAGGTCCTCAGTCTGTCATACTGGGAATAGGCCCTACTGGCTGTCATTCGAATATATTAAATCCAGGTTTAATTCTTTCGTCCATGTGGACAAAGTGGTTTTACCTGTTAACAATATAATTTGTTGCTTTAATATTTTTTTTCCTATCGATCTTACTAATTTTGGGTTAAAAGGGGAGATGTGACCTCCATTCAGTGTCACACTTCTTTCCACAGATTTGCACATCATGACCTTTGAAATGTAACCTCCAATTACTGGCAATTCCACAAGGGTATCCAAACATAATACTCAATTTCTTTAATACCTTAATGACAGTCTCATTTACAAAACATCAGAGAAAATCTCAAGTTAAGCCAGATGCAGTGTCCACTCAAACAAACACATATTTAGAAGGGGCTAATATAATTAATTTGCCAATTCATCACCAGATGCTCCAGATATTTAGAGCACACAGGACAGCATGTTACTACATTAACCAAGTCAATGTACTTCAAGGGAAATTCAGCATCCTTGGCAATATGACATCCCATTGGAGCACTGAGATCACCACTCTTTCTATGCATCCAATCTACTGTATCTACTGCAAGGTCAGTAGCTAAAGCATCAGTTTCCTGATTTTCAGGGAACGTAAGTACCTTATGAGCTGGAAAATGAAAAACAGTGATGTCTGCCTTAGGATCTTGCAGATGGACCCAAACGTCCTTCCACATATCCTCACCATATGAGGTCTGATTCATAATCATCCTCTCCTTGGTTTTCCATTGTCTGACCCTAAGAGTTAATATGTTTAAAAGACCCCAACTGTCAGTGCAAAGGGTTAATGACCAAGGCCCACTAGCTGCTATGGTTTGTTCTTGTTTCCATCCAGATAGTGTCAGTGTTGAGCTGAGATAGTGAGTGTTGAGGTCACTCCTCAGTCCTTGTGGATATATTTCCTCTACTTCACCTCTCTATACTATGCATCAGTGGAAATTTTCCCTGCTCCCTTTTTACAGGCTGCAGGGGTCACCATAGGAATAGAGGTGAGGGCATCTATAAAATCTGTATACTCCACAACATCTATTAGTACCTACTTTCCCAGAGACAGTGGACTGGTAGACAGGGCACTCCTCTGCTAGCAAGTAGACATGACACTTAGTCAAAGTGGAAGTTTGAGATGTGGCAGAAGTGGGTCAATGGAACATATTTTCCACTCATTCCTTGATAGGCAAGGAAGTTCTCACCACAGTGTGTTGTTCTTTACTGAGAGATTCTACCTGGAGGAATGGTGTTTACACTGCTACAAACTGTTGCTCTATGGGGGTATATCAGATTTCTGTCCCCTTTCAGAGCTGAGATCAAAATCCTAAGGGTATCATCTCCTTATGTTATTTCTACCACAGTGTCTAACCCATACTTTCTGGACTCACAGATACATCTAACTCAGATGGGAACCCTCCTTGGGAGATGCCCAGAGCTTCATTCTGCTTCAGTAGTATTTTTGCCTTTTCAAAGGTGGTCTATTGCTCTCATCCCCAGTTCCACACATTCCCTTTATTTATTAGACAAGATAAGAAATGGAGGTACTATGTTATGTTGGGACTAAAAGTTCTCCCAAACCCCCAAATCCTTATAAATGCTTGCAACTTTTTTGTGTTTTTAGGGGTTGAGTAGGCTTTCACATTTTCAGTCACAGTTTCTGGGAAAACATGGGTCTTTCTTTACCAGACAACTCCTTAAAACTTTATGGTGTCGCCCTGAGCCTTGAATTTTCTGTGGCTTTACTGCCCATCAACTCCCTCACAGATGCTCTGCAAAGCCTGCAAGCTGTTACAGCAGATGCAAAGCTTCACATGCTAACATTATATCCTCAATAATTTATATTTCATTGGTGTGGGGAGGAAGAACAGGGATCTCAGAATACCATATCATAATATATGGTGGAACTATGTGAGGTGACCTTAAGGGAGCACCTTTAAGATCCATTTTGCCCCCTCCCATGTGAAGGCAAATTGATCTTGTGACTCAGTGGCCATGGGTATACTGAAAAAGGCATTTGTTAAATCCAGCACAGCATGACATGCTCCTCAGATCCAGATAGGATTATATCCCTGAGACCTCTGCTAGAGAAGGCATGGCATCAAGCAAATGAAAAAGTAGGGGTGCATGGGTGGCTCAGTCAGTTAAGCATCTGACTTGGGATTTCTGCCCAGGTCGTGATCTCATGGATCATGAGATCAAGCACTGTGGGCTCTACACGCAGCAAGGAGTCTGCATGAGATTCTCTCCCTCTGCCCCTCTCCTTGCTTATGTGTATGTTCTCTCTCTCCCCTTATTTCTCTCTCAAATAAATAAACATTTTTTTAAAAGAAAAATTCTAAACTTTTGGTCATGTTTTAAGGCTCTCTATAAACCAACGAACACAATGTTAGGTGCTCAGTCTATCTGTTAAGGTAGGATCCTTGCAGGAATAAGGTCACACACACTGCATCCAGATTGGTCTTACTGGACCCTTCACAGCTGGCTGGGATAGATTTTTGGCTTTCTGTCATATTAAGGGTTAGACATTATGAGGTTGTCTGCTTTACTGTCATCACCATAATCTTCTATTCACTTTCCAAGGGATTCCATGTCTTAGTGTCCTGATAATGCTTAGTCACAAGCACCTGGGCCATAACCCATGGTAACTCGTGCTGTCCTTAGTTTTGTAAAACTACAGTGTGTTCTTCACTGTGGAGTGTGCTACAAACTCTAACTTATTCTGCTCTCCCACCTTGTCTGCCAGACCCAAAGCCATCAGGCTAGCAGACACTTTCATGTCCTTTTCTAATCTTAGCTTGTCTTCTAACTTCCTAACACAAGTTTCGGCTTAAAGTCAGGCATCAGTTAGTGGCCAGTTGGACACCCATAGTAGAGGCCAGCCCACCACAGCTTCCAAATACTTATTTTCCCTGCCACAGTATGCAATGCATGGTTCCTCTAACAAGCATATTAGACCAGCTGTTTTTGGGGTATTCCCACAGACAAGCAGTAGTCCACAAGTATTTAACACATGGGTTGCCCCTCCCCACATAGAGGTTGATGGTGACCTGGGATTTTCCCAGTGGTTGCCTCATTCCCAAGGCTTATTTCTTTGGTCTCCTGGCTGGCTCACCAATTTTTGGTTTGCAACACTCCTGGGTGATTTCCAGATATAATCTGCAACAGGCCCCTCCCTGCAAAGAGCAGGGAGAGACAAGAAAGAGGTAGACCACTTCGGATTGGTGGGTGGCAGTTTTAATATTAGCAAAGAGATCTTACATATGAAGCTTTTCTTGGGCAACAGCAAGACCGATTGATCCCTGCACCCACTCTCCAAATCTTAAAAGCTTAAGAAGAGGCCCTAACTGGACTCAGTCACATATGACATGCAGTTGTTTTCAATACCACATTACTATCTCAAATCTATTTTCTTGGAGTAGCCTCTGAAAGTGAGAAAGGCACATTTCCAGGATAGGGGAGGGGTTAAAAAGCCTCCACGTGCCCAGGTCAAGCTCATGGGTGAATTGGCAGTCACATCTTTTTTGATGACATTTCCCAACACAAGTTATCATAAAGGCAATAACATCCAGTGTGGATTTAGTGACCAAATAGATATTTCCACTATGGCCTAAGGTAATAATTTAAGAAAATATTATTTGCACTCTTTAATATGTCTAAAATAAATATTATTTATCTAGAAATTAAGAGTAAATATGTATATTATTTAACAAGTTACATATATTATCATTTATGTATAATATTAATCCATAGCAGTATACATTCAAGACTCCAGCATATACACTGCAATTATTCCTATATTGAGTTGAGGAAAGTAAGAAGAGAAAATATTAATTATCTCAGTGGTTTTCCTAACAAGCCGGAGAGAACTGTGTGACTATAGTTATCTAGTAACTATAGTTATAGAGTTATCTAGTAATCACTTAACTAAATTTAAAAAATTGAATTTTATTGTACTAGACTTAAAGCATAATGTACTTTTCATCAATTAAAATATATTTACTTACATTCATAAGCACAATTCATGAAATATATTACATTAAAATGGCATTATGATTTATACTGAAATGTAGCTTGTTTCATTAAAAAATACTAATAAAAATTAATTTAAAAATCCAAGTTGCAATGGTTGTTTTCTTCGCCTTGTTCTAAAATGAAAAATTTCCCTAATTATTAATATGTAAATTTACACATAACATTAACTTTAGAAATTAATTGAAATTTCTGATAAGGAAAGTTCAACTGGATACCTTTAAATTTACAGAAGTTATGACAAATGGAAGTCAGCTATCTGTCTTTGTCTCCAGTCTGACCAATTCCCAGGATTCAAGACAGTAATCATTGCTACAGGGAGGTCTTTCACAACTTTCCATGTGAACTTAATGTAAGTAATATCACTAATTTAATAATTTAATATCTCATATCATTCAGAATATTTCATAAATGGATTTTATACCTGTTGTAGGCATGGGTTATATTGTATGTGTTTCAGTTTTCTTAAAGTACTGAAAATAATTTTCAAAGTTCAAAAACGTATTATTTTTAAACTAACTACCACCATTCTGACTACTGTGAATTATAAACTCTCTTTGCTGTGCCTTCTGTCTTCTTCAATGTCTTTGTTTCTTCAGTTTCACTAAAAATGATTACATAGATTGGTAAGGGCACATTAGAATCCATTTCTAAATCTGGAGGCTGTATCCACTTGTGTTCAGAAAATGGCCTCCTGGAATTATCAAAATCAATACTTACTCCCATTTCCCTTTGAATTTCCAGCCGCTGATGTGGTCAGTCTCATTACACCCACTGAACTCCCACTTCTGCCAGCCCTGATGATTTTAATAAGTGGGAACTTAGAAGTGAATGTTTATTATTATCTAGAAATATTATGGCTTGCATCCTAAACCTAATAATGCGTAATATTTTCTTTCTCTTAGTTAAGAATTTGAAACATATATTATTGGTCACATAGGTCATTATTATTCACATTGATTTAAGCAATAATATAATAGGACAAAATGACAATGTTGGCATTTATTTTCATAAAATAAGTATGATGTTAATTAAAATAACCTGGTTTACCTTATATTTTTATATCCATTTTATATTTATTTTTATATTAATCTTATTTTATGGCAGACTTTTACCTTCAAGCTTATGGTACATCCACATGCATGTGAACAGAATATCCAATATTTGGGGGTATTTGGATGAATCTTATGAGGTATTATTTGGCAAATTATGATTTCCCAGGGATGGAATTAGAGCAGTTTCTTTAGCAGTCTGAATTTAATCAGGAGACAGAAGCCACACCATAATTTTAAAAGGACAAGATTAATAGAAAAAATAGGAAAAATAGAAAAAATGATTATCATATATATAGATATAGATAGATATACGCTATGTATATGCTGTATTCTGGTGATGATAGATGATAGATAAATAGATGACAGATAGATGATAGATATCTTAGATAAATATCCTAAGATATAAAGAAACTGTACATTACCTGAGAATCTCTTGCCCTAGAGCTGAGGAAGAGTACCTAAGGGAAGACAAACTTGGAAAGGCTACAGAACTCTTTGGAGAAGTTACGGTTCAAAGTAGTGAAATTTATTGGTTTAGTAAGGGCAAATGTGTTTACTGTGAAAACAAATTTGAAGCTCTCCAGAGCGTAAGCCAGGGAACAAGTGAGCAGCAATTAGTGGCCTGGATATACAGTGGGAGTCCAGATTCCAGTGGTAGCAGAGGGTCTTTGGAGCATAAGGGCCATATAGCATGGGATGTAGTGACTGTTCTTGAAGAAGGAACTATTTTATGACCTTTGTGAACACAGAAAAACTTGTGCATATCACACAGGGTTCTGCTTTCATGTCAATAAGGCTGTAGAAAGGTTATGGTCAGCACCAGGCAGAGAGCACTAGGCCACTACCTGAGCAAGATCTACCAGAAATTTTCACCCTGAAATTCCTTCACCAGAGACTGCAGGGAATGTCTTCCTCCAGCAATGTTCTTGTGCCCCTGTATACTGAGAAATCCTACCATCGTATTCACTTTAAGGAAAAATGCTTTAAAAAATTGAATTGTTATCATAGAGTTTGTACTAAAAAGTTGAATTTAAGGCTGAAAGACAATAAATTGATAACTGACACACTTGCTTGCTTTGACCTTTTAGTTTCCATTAAAAAAAAAAAAGCTCTATATACCATAAATAAATAAATAAATAAATAAATAAATAAATAAATAAATTTAAAAATCATCTGTATGTTTTCCAAGAAAAATAGTTCTCACTCTTCCCAGGTTAAAAATACTCAGTCTTAACAATCTTCATATACACTGTGGACATCCTTGTCTTGCTCCCATAAGAGAAAGTCTCTCAGCTTTCCCCATTGGGAATGTTATTCACTGTGTTTCTTTCATAGATGAATTTTATGAAATTGAGAAATATTACTTCTATCCCTATACTATGAAGAGTTCTAATCAGGAAATGATACTGCGTTTTGTGAAATACTTTGTATGCATCAATTGAGAGGACCATATATTTCTTTTCTGCTCTTTTAATTATGTGTTCTATCACATTGATTTGCAAATGTTGTACCACCCTTGCATCCCAGGGATGAATCCCAAAAGTATTCTTTTAAAGTACTGTTGTGGAAAGAAGGGTCATCTGTAACCCAATGTTCATAGCAGCAATGGACACAGTCACCAAACTATGGAAAGAACCAAGATGCCCTTCAACAGACGAGTGGATAAATAAGATATGATCCATATATACTATGGAGTATTATGACTCCAACAGGAAGGATGAATACCCAACTTTCGTATCAACATGGACAGTACTGGAAGAGATTATGCTAATTGAAATAAGTCAAGCAGAGAGAGTCAATTATCATATGGTTTCACTTATTTTTGGAGCATGAGGAATAACACAGAGGACATGGGGAGAAGAGAAGGAAGTTGGGGGAAATTGGAGGGGGAGATGAACCATGAGAGACTGTGGCCTCTGAGAAACAAACAGGGTTTTGGAGGGGTGGGGAGTGGGAGGTTGGGTAAGCCTGGTGGTGGGTTTTATGGAGGGAATGTATTGCATGGAGCACTGGGTGTGGTGCATAAACAATGAATTCTGAAACACTGAAAAGAAATTTAAAAAATAAAAAAAAAATTAAATAAAGTACTTTTGGATCCTAATTAGCTTGATATTGTTGAGAATTTCGGTATCTATATTCATCAGGGATATTGGGCAGAAACTCTTTTTGATGGGGTCTATGCCTAGTTTGTAGATAAGTTAGTCCTGCCCTCATAGAATGACTCTGGAACCTTTCCTTCTGTTTCTGTTTTTTAAAATAGCTTCAGGAGAATTGCTATTATTTCTTCTTTTAATGTTTGGTAGAATTACCCAGGGAATCTGTCAGGTCCTGGACTCTTGAATTTTGGGGAGGTTTTGATCACTGCTTGAATCTTGTTACTGATTATTGCTCTATTCAGGTTATCAATTTCTTCACCTTTCTTTTATTTTTAAGTATACTTTTCTTAAACTTTATATTTTTCAGTGTTCCAAGATTCATTTTTTATGCACCACACCAAGCACTCCATGCAATACGTGCCCTCCATAATACCCACACCCAGGCTCACCTAACCCCACCCTCTCCCCTCCCAAACCCTCAGTTTGTTTCTCAGAATCCACAGTCACTCATGGTTCATCTCCCCCTCCGATTTCCCTCAATCTACTTTTCCTTTCTTTCTTCAAATGCCCTCCATGTCATTCCTTATGCTCCACAAGTAAGTGAAACCATATGATAAATGACTCTCTGCTTGACTTATTTCACTCAGCATAATCTCCTCCAGGCCCATCTATATTGATACAAAAGATGGGTATTCATCATTTCTGATGAAGGCATAATACTGCATAGTATACATGGACCATATCTTCTTTATCAATTTGTCCATTGAAGGGCACCTTGGTTCTTTCCATAGTTTGTTATGTCCATTTTTTGACGTGATTATCTGTTTTGTGTGTGTTGAGTTTGAGGAGTTCTTTATAGATCTTGGATATCAGCCCTTTGTACTGTCATTTATGAATGTCTTCTCCCATTCTGTGGGTTGCCTCTTTGTTTTTTGATCATTTCCTTTGCTGTGCAGAAGCTTTTGATTTTGATGAAATCCCAAAAGCTCATATTCACTTTTGTTTCCTTTGCCTTTTGAGACATGTCATGAAAGAAGTGGCTGTGGCCGATGTTGAAGAGGTTACTGCTTATGTTCTCCTCTAGGATTCTGATGAATTACTGCTTCACTTTGAGGTTTTTTATCCATTTCAAGTTTATCTTGGAGTACGGTTTAAGAGAATGGTCAAATTTCATTCTTCTATACATAGCTGTCCAATTTTCCCAGCACCATTTATTTGAAGAGACTGGGTTCCCCCCCACCACCATTGGGTATTTTTTCCTGCTTTGTTAAATATTATTTGGCCTTAAAGTCGAGGGTCCATATCTGGTCTCTCTACTCTGTTCCACTGGTCTATGTGTCTGTTTTTGTGTCAGTACCACGTTGTTTTGGTGATCACAGCTTTGTAGTAATGCTTGGAATCAGACAATGTGATGCCTCCAGTTTTGATTTTCTTTTTCAACAATTCCTTAGCAATTTGGGGGTCTCTTCTGTTTCCATACAAATTTTAGGATTCTTTGTTCCAGCACTTTGAAAAATGCTGGTGGAATTTTGATTGGCATGGCATTGAAAGCATAGGTTCCTCTAGGCAATGTTTATTTTTTCTATCCATGAACAAGGAATAGTTCTCCAACTTTCCGGGTTATCTTCGATTTCTTTTTTTTTTTTAAATTTAATTTTTTTTTCAGTGTTCCAAGATTCATTGTTTATGCAACACACCCAGTGTTCCATGCAGTTTGTGCCCTCCTTAATATCCACCACCAGGCTCACCCAACCCCTCACCCCTCTCCTCTTCAAAACCCTCAGTTTGTTTCTCTGAGTCCACAGTCTCTCAGGGTTCATCTTCCCCTCTGATTTTCACCACCTCACTTCTCCTCTCCTTCACCCAATGTCCTCCATGTTATTCCTTATGCTCCACAATTAAGTAAAAGTATAACATAATTGACTCTCTCTGCTTGACATTTCACTCAGCATAATCTCCTTCAGTCCCGTCATTTTTATTTTTTAGTTTAATTTTTTTCAGTGTTCCAAGATTCATTGTTTATGCACCACACCCAGTGCTCCATGCAATACAGGCCTCTTTAATACCCACTATGAGGCTGTCCCATCCATGTTGATACAAAAGTTGGGTATTCTTCCTTTCTGATAGATGCATAATAATCCCTTGTATATATGGACCATATCTTCTTTATCCATTCAATTGCTTTCATGAGTGTTCTGTAGTTCCTCGAGTACAGATCCTTTACCTTTTTTGTTACATTTATTCCAGGGTATCTTCTGGTTCTTGGTGCTATAGTAAATGGAATCAATTCTCTCATTTCCCTTTCATTTCTTTTCATTGTTAGTGTATAAGAAAGCAACTGATTTCTGTACATTGATTTTATATCTTGCCACATTACTGAATTGCTGTATGAGTTCTAGTAGTTTGGGGGTGGAGTCTTTTGGGATTTCCATATAAAGTATAATGTCATCTATGAAGAGAGAGAGTTTAACTTCTTCATTGCTGATTCAAATACATTTAATTTCTTTTTGTTTTCTGATTGCTGTTGCTAGGACATCTAACACTATGTTGAACAAGGGAGTTGAGAGTGTCATCTATGTCATTTTCCTGATCTCAAAGGGAAGGCTGTCAGCTTTTCCCCATTGGGAATGATATTCACTTTGGGTTTTTCATGGATAGACTTTATGAAGTTGAGGATTATTCCCTCTACCCCTGTACTTTGAATCATTTTAATCAGGAACAGATGTGGTATCTGGTCAAATGCTTTTTCTGCATCAATTGAGAGGACCATGTGGTTCTTCTCTCTTCTCTTATTGATTTATTCTATCACATTGATTGATTTGTGAATGTTGAACCACCTTGCATCCCAGGGATAAATCCCATCTGGTCCTGGTGGATTATCTGTTTAGTGTACTGTTGGATCCTATTAGCTACGCTCTTGTTGAGAATCTTGCCATCTATATTCATCAGGGATATCGGTCTGAAATTGTCCTTTTTGATGGATTCATTGCCTGGTTTGGGGATAAGGCTAATGCTGGCTTCATAGAAAGGGTCTGGGAGTTTTTCTTCTGTTTCTATATTTTGAAACAGCTTCAGGAGAATAAGCAGTATTTCTTCTTTGAATGATTGGTAGAATTCCCCAGGGAATCTGTTATATCCTGGGCTCTTGTTTTTTGTGATGTTTTTGATCACTGCTTCAATATCATTACTAGATATTGGTCTATATAGGTTGTCAATTTCTTTCTGATTTTATCTTGGAAGTTTATAGGTTTCCAGGAATGCATCCATTTCTTCTAGGTTGCTTAGCTTATTTGTGTATAACTGATGATAATAATTTCTGATGATTATTTCTATTTCATCGGTGTTAGTCGTGACCTCTCCCATTTCATTCATAATTTTGTTCATTTCGGTCCTCTCCCTTTTCATTTGGATTAGTTTGGCCAATGGTTTATTGATCTTATTGATTCTTTCAAAGAACAAGCTTCTAGTTTTGTTGATGTATTCTACTATATCTCTAGTTTCTAACTTATTGATCTCTGCTCTAATCTTGATTATTTCCCTTCTTGTGCATGGGGCTGGCTTAATTTGTTGTTGATTTTCCAGTTATTTAATGTGTAAAGAGAGTTGATTTGTTTGGGACTTTTCAATTTTTTTGTGGGAGGCATGTATGACTATGTATTTCCCCCTTAGGACTGACTTTGTCCTATCCCATAGGATTTGAACTGATGTGTCTTAATTCTGACTGGTTTCCATGAATTGCTTAAGATTTTCTTTGATTTTCTGGTTGAACCAAACATTATTACACAGGGTGGTCTTTAGCTTCCAGATGTTTGAATTCCTTCCAAACTTCTTCTTAACTGAGTTCCAATTTCAAAGCATTGTGGTCTGAGAATATTCAGGGAATAATCTCAATCTTTTGGTTTCAGTTGAGCCCTTATTTGTGACCTATTCTGGAGAAAGTATGTGATCCATTCTGGAGAAAGTTGCATGTGCCCTCGAGAAAAATGAGTATTCTGTTTTTTAGGGTGGAATGTTCTGTATATACCTTTGAGGTCCATCTGGTCCAATGTGTCATTCAAAGCTCTTGTTTCTTTATTGATTTTCTGTTTAGATGAACACTCTACTACTAAGAGTGGCATGTTAAGATCCCCTACTATTAATGTATTCATTTTAATATGACTTTTTTTTTTTTTTTGGCTTATGTAGTTGGCTGCTCCCATATTGAGGACAGATATATTTACAATTGTTAGATCTTCTTGGTGGATATACCATTTAAGAATGATGTAGTGTCCTTCTGTATCTCTTTCTACAGTCTTTAATTCAAAATCTAATTTATCTGCTATGAGAATTGTTACCTCAGCTTTTTTTTGAGGCCCATTAGTATGAATCTTGCCGCTTCATTCATTTACTTTCAGTCTGGATGCGTCTTTAAGTTCCAAATGTGTCTCTTGTAGACAGCATATGAGTGGGTCCTATCATTTTACTCAATCTGCAACCCTGAGACATTTTATGGGAGCATTTAGGCCATTCACATTGAGAGTGATTATTGAAAGATACATTTTTATTGACATCATATTGTCTGTGAAGTCCTTGTTTCTATAGATTGTCTCTGTAAATTTCTGTTCTATGTCACTCTTGGGTTCTTTCTTTTATAGGAAAGTACCCCCCTTATTATTTCATGTACTGCCAGCTTGGTGGTCACATACTCTTTTAATCCTTGCCAGTCGTAGAAGATCTTTATCTCTTCATCTTTTCTGAATGTCAGCCTTGCTGGATAAAGTATGTTCTTCCCATTTAGTGCCCTGAATATGTCTTGCCAGTCCTTTCTGGCTTGCCAGGTTTCTGTGGACAAGTCTGATGTTATTCTGCTGGAACTTCCTCTGTACTTAAGGAATCTCTTCCCCATAGCTGTCCTCAGAAGCTCTTGTTTAAAATTATGATTCATTAGTTTCACAATGAAGTGTCTTGATGTCTTTCTAGATTCATTGATCTTGGTAGCTGTTCTTTCTGCCTTTAGGACACAAAGACTTATTTCATTCCCCAGACTGGTGAAATTTTCATCCAGAATTTGTTCAACTATCTCTTCTAGTCTTCTCTCTTTCTACACCCCCTCAGGGATCCCAAGAATGCTGACATTGGAATGTTTCACGCTGTCTTTTGTTTCCCTAATTGTATTTTCATGGCTCCTAAGCTGTTTGTTCCAGGCCTCCTCCTGACACTTTTTCTCTATCACTTTGTCCTGTGCATCATTAATTATATATTCTGCCTCTGTTACCCTAGCTCTTAAAGTATTTAGATTAGACTGAATCTCACTGATAGCATTTTTTAACTTCTGCCAGTTTGGCTCTCACTTCTGCCCTTAGATAGTCTATGTTGTCACTAATGGTTTTCTCCAACCTAACCATTGCCTGGATAATTATTGCCCTGAATTCCCTTTCTGACATACTATTTATGTTCATATCCAATAGTTCTGATGGAGGGGGCACAGTCTCCAAAATTTTCCTCTGTTGGGGTTCCTTCTCCTAGTCATTTTGGTAAGAGTTGGTTGAAGGGATGTATAGCTGAATATATCAACCATGATCCATACAAGATGCACCCTTGAAGATTTGAGAGTAATCAGTAGTCACCACCAAAATAAAAAAAAAAAAAAAAAAAAAATCTAGGGGAAAAAAAAAAAGAGAAAAGAGAGAGAGAGAGAGAGAGAGAGAGAGCGAGCGAGCGCCCAGCCAAAATGAGCCCCAGGAATAAGATTTATATAATACCAGAACAAAAACACATACACAGAAACACTGACAGAAAAGAAAGTTTGGATCGTGGTTATAAATCCTTGATGTGGGCAAGGGAGGTTATTTTGGTTCTTCCTGGGCATATTTTTATATCTTTGTTAAAGGACGCAACTTTCCAGAGACAAAGGGAGATGAAAACTGGTTTATGTATAGGGGTAGTTTTGAATAGGGAAAAACGATTTTCTTAAAGCTTATATCTATATGTATATCATTTAAAAAGAAAAAAAGTAAAGAAAAAGAAAAACAGAGGTATATGTGTGCAAAAAATCCAAGTTAAAAAGTTATTATGCAATATGTTGTATTAGACCTCGATTTGTAATGGTAAATAGGTTAAAAATTAAAAAAAAAAAATAAAAGTAGAGGAATTGTGAGAATGAATTAAAAGAAAAAAAGTTGTATCTATGAAATGTATAGGATTTAGGGCAATAGCTTGAGCTTAATATATTGTTTTCTCCTGATGTTGGGGTTTTACAGTTTTATGTGGACTCTGTGGTGGTTGTCCCCTTGTTCCTTTGCCTTGTGTTCTGGGGTGGTGTGCCTGCTGCATTGTTTTTCAGTCACTCTTGCTTGGGTTGAGTCATCCTGCTCCCAATCAAGGGGCTGGGCTCTGTGGAAGCCGGTTTTTCATGCTTTTGTTCTCTGGAGGTTTTTGTTCTTTGGCAGCTTTTTGCAGCTTTTTGGAAGTTTAGTGGAAAGAAAACTGCACCCAGTCCTCAGCCTCAGAGAGAAACCTCAGTCTGCTCCCCTCTGAGTGGTCCAGAACACACATACTTCCCCTCTGCAAGCTCCACTGAACAGCATAAACACCCACAGGTGGTGTGCACCCTAGCCACTGTCTCAGTGGTCCCCTGAGGCACCTGCTTGTCTCTGCACTTCCATGCCACTAAAACCATGAATGATATTGGTCCAGGGATCCTGTTTCTGGTGGCTGCCTTTGCCAGGACTGCTGTCTGGGTTAGGCCCATGCAGTGTGCGCTCAGATCCTGCTGTCATGCAGGTCATGGAAGGCTAACCTGACCAGAAATCACGCCAGGTACTCTCATGCGTGGACTGGGAGCATTCAGACCCTTGGCCAGTCCTAGAGTGCTGGCTGGTACCCACACCAATTTCTCTCAGATGCAGGCAGGGAGTGCATTCCAACTCCAGTTGTGCAGTGTGTCCAGAGTACAAAAGGCTGTGGTTCTAGAGAGCGCCAGCTGGTGCTCATACCAGACTCTCTCATTAGTGAGTGGGAGTGTGCCCAGCCAAATGGTAGTACAATCAGGGCAAAGCCAGAGCCTCAGGGACCAGGAACTTGAGGCTCTGTTGCACTCTCTCTGACATGGGTGGTTGCCAGTGGTGGCTGTCCTGGGTCCACAGGCTTAGGCCCATACCCGTGATGACCCAATTCCACCAGTTGCCCCTTAATATATTTTGCTCTTTTTGAGTGTTTTTAATCAGACTCCAAGTTAATGCTGGCCCCCAACAACAGGGCACTTTTGTGTTAAGGTATAACTTTCCAATGGGTTGCTTTTGGTGGATCCCTCCCCCTTATGTTTATCCTCTGATAACAGACTGTGTGTTCCCACTCCTCTTCTCCACTGATATCTCCTTCCCCCAAAGAGATCCAGAAGTGTATGATCTTACATGACAGGTTGATTTCATGGGTGTTCAGAGTATTCTGGTAGATATTTAGCTCACTTTAGGAGACCAGTTGAAACAGGGTCTCCTACTTCTCTGCCATCTTGCCCCTCTTCCCCAATTTCTTCATGTTTCAGTCCTGGTAGTTTATAGGGTTCCAAGAATGAGTGCATTTCTTCCAGGTTGCTTAATTTATTAACATAAAGTAATTGATAATAATTTCTGATAATTGTTTCTATTTCCTTGGTGTTAGTCATGATCTCTTCCCCTTTCACTCAAATTTATTAATATTGGGTCCTTTCTCTTTCCTTTTGGATAAGTCTGGCTAGTGGTTTATTGATCTTATTAATTATTTTAAAGAACCAGTTTCTGGTTCATTCATCTCTTCTACTGTATTTCTGGTTTCTAATTCATTGTTCTCTGCTCTAATCTTAATTATTCCCCTTCTTGTGCATGCGGAAGACTTAATTTGTTGTTCTTTAAGGTGTAAAGAGTTTGTGTAATCAGGATTTTTCTGTTTTGTTGAGTGAGGCTTGAATGGCTAAGTATTTCCCCTTACCAACTTTGCCATATCCCAGAGGTTTGGTACTAATGTGTTTTCATTTTCATTCATTTCCATGAATTATTTAAGTTCTTCTTTGATTTCATGGTTGGCCCAAACATTTTTGAGCAGGATGGCCTTTAGTTTCCAAGTGTTTGAATTTCTTCCAAACTTTTTCTTGTGATTTGGCCAATTTCAAAGTATCTTGGTCTGAGAATATGTAGGGAATAACCTCAATATTTTGATATCTTTTCAGAGTTGATTTGTGACCCAGTATGTGGTCTATTCTGGAGAAAATACCAGGTGTGTTTGAGAAGAATGAGCATTTTGTTGTTTCAGGGTGGGGCGTTCTATATATATCTATGAGATCCTTGTGGTCCAGTGTGTCTTTCAGAGCTCTCATTTCTTTCTGATTTTCTGCTTAGATGATCTGTCTATTGCTGAGAGTGGAATGTTGAGGTCTCCTACTAGTAATTTATCATTATCAATGCAAAACCTGTTCTGAGCAGAAATAGCTTTTCCAAGGGAGAATGCTCCAATAGCAGTTCCAAACAGTGGAGCTTCATTTGGGAGTTGCAGCCTGGTACCTCAGAATCACTGCTGCCCCTAGGTCCTGATGGAAATGCAGGAAAATCTCCAATATCAGAATCTTTTGCTTGGGGCATCTGAGTGACTCAGGTGGTGAGGCACCTCATCCTGGATTTTGGCTTAGGTCATGCTTTCAGGGTTGTGAAATTGAGCCCCACATAGACTCTGTGATAAGCATGGACACTATCTGAGATTCTCTCTCTCCTTCTACCTCTCCCCGACCCTGAGTGCTCTTTATTTCTGTCTCTATGTGTCACACAAAAAATAGGAATGAAGGCCTCTCATTTACTCAGTTCACAGGTGTAGCCCATGGATGTTTCCCTTTGCACAAAAGCATTGGAGTTTCTTTTCTTTCTTTTTTTTTTTTTTAAGATTTCATTTATTTATTTGAGAGAGGGAGAGAGAGAGAGAGAGAGAGAGAGAATGAGAGGGGAGAAAGTCAGAAGGAGAGGCAGACCCCCATGGAGCTGGGAGTCTGATGTGGGACTTGATCCCGGGGCTCCAGGATCATGACCTGAGACGAAGGCAGTCGTTTAAATAACTGAGCCACCCAGGCGCCCCAGCATTGGAGTTTCTTATTCATAAAATGGCCAGATTGTTAGGACACTGTGCTAACCACTTCATTCTCAATATTAACCCATTGTGGTCTCCATGAAGAACATTGTCCGCCATGTGTCCCTTTCACTTTATTTGCTCTTTTTTTTTTTTCTCAAAATTGATTCAATGTAGGGGGTCATTCAGAAGAAATGTCTCATAACCATATTTTCTGCTTTAATCTAGGGAGTCTGGCAGAGTGTTTGGAGCTATGGGATACCTAGGACCACAGGACCACTTGACATTGAATTTTAGATATCTCTGTGGACATCATGAAACCTATGGTAACCACCAGGGACTGCGTTTAGGTTGTGACAGCATAATTGCAAGGAAGCTGGTGTCATTTCTGGGGTATGGAGCACAATGAAGTTAGACCTATCCATCCCAAATGTATTTCATTCTCATTTGAAAGGTAGAATTTTCTTTTCCTTCTTGGAGCAATAAAGCACCTTGCTTCCTTGCACACATATATACATCTCTGTGCTCTTTTTTCAAATTAGGTTCTTTCTGGAGGTCATGGAGAGGAGCCTGTGTTCTCAGAACAATATTTTTGGCTTGAAACTGGGGAATCAGGCTGAGTCCCTGAGACTCTGAGATAGGTTGTGCCACAGGGCCCCTTGTCATTTGGCTTCAGTACAATGTTGACATCAGGAAAGCTAGAGGTTTTGAATGAACTTCAAAGACTGTCTGTGTGTAGTCACAACAAGAGATGTGAGGTGGGAGCTTTCCTTTTTTCAGGGACCATGGCAGATGAAGTTAAGCATGTCAATCCCAAATAACTTTCATTTCCATTGGAAATATGGAACTCTGGTTTTCCTTGATACCATTCCCATCCTCTTTAAGTTTGTAGCTAGGTTGGTTCCCCTTTAGGGGGTCATAGGTTTGGCATCACACAACCAGTCCCAGTATTGATGGCAATTCCCCACTTGGATCCTCAGCTATGTGAGTGAAATAAGTGTCTTATAGCCAAATGGAAAGATTTCCCTCATGCCTCTGGGTGTTTGGTTCTGGTCCTTCTGTTTTAAAGGATGTGATTGGTAGCCAACTTTTCTCCCTCCCCTGGGTTACAGAGATGTCTTTATTCAGAAGAGCAGACAGTTCACACATATGCACTATGCTCCAGGAACTTGTTCAGTGTAGAAAGAGCTCTTTCAAAGAATACTGTTTCAATGACCATTTCCAAATACATAATCAGATTGGAGGACGAATCTGCTAACCCTAAGTGGTGTGTGTGTGTGTGTGTGTGTGTGTGTGTGTGTGTGTTTCCCCCACGATAGGAAAGGGAAGAGAAATCCAAATCCAGAAGGAAGAATGAAGGGCTATTATTTCCTTGGCCCCCAGAGGGAGCCAATGGTGGTTTCTCATTGCTCAAGCCAACAGGCCTGAGACTGCCCGTTTGTGAATTGTGATTTTGCTACACACTTTGTTCTCAACATTATTTGATACTCAATACTAAGAAAGTGTTCACTCCCTCTGTGTCCATTTATATTCCTTTGATCTTCTTTTCTCCATCAGCCAGGGGAGAGAGGTACCCTGACTACCTATCCACACATTTATCCAAGGCAGTCCGACAGGCTCAGTGACAAGAAGACCAACTTTTTAAGTTGTGTACCAGACACTAATTATCTCCCTTCCCACAGGACCAGAGGGGGAACTCAGCAGACATCCCTAGGTGCCGGCTGCGAGTCACAAAACCTTCCAGCTGGAATGGGAACCAAGTGCTAGATAGGAAAGTCATCATGACTCTAGGAATGTATCTAAGAAGGGCCAAACACCTCCATTTAAAATGGAAATGGACTCTATCTGGAATGAGATGTCTAGCTTTTTTCCTCTATCCAAGAAATGAGACCAGTACCTTTTAAAATCCTCTGGCCAAGCCTACAAACACACATACATTCACTATTTGGAATCTTTTGATGCCATAGGCCTCCTCATGCAAACATAATTCTGAAACTCAATTTCAAGGTGGATACTGTGGCCCACACTGTCCCACAGTCACAAGGAATCTTCCAGACTTTCCACTTTCAAGAAAAGGCTATTGCTCTGATATGCTGGATCTTAATGGCCCACAGGGTCAACCTAGACTGAAAAAGAGCAATGGGATGGAAATGGTTCTATGGTAGGCCAAATGGGTCTCTTAGAGGTGAGTTGGGAGAGAATGTTTTGATGGAAGTGAGTAGGACAATCTCCTAGCAACCCAATTCTCATTCCCAGGAATGAGACACCATTGTGGGCTTGGCTGAAGGGAAATCTGCATTGCCTACACCCAGGAGACCTGTCAGCAAGAGCTCTGCATTCTTCCTCAGAAAGAGTGGGAAAGCTGGTGTTATCTTCTGTGAATGGCCCTCACCATGAATGGATAGAGGCTGAAGGGATTCAGGTAGAGTACTTTGGGACTCCAAACTGATGTCCAAGCTTTTTGATGTAGGCTGTGGTGCAGTAGGCTTTGAAAGGGCACTTCCTGAGCTCCCCAGATCCTTCAGTATGCAGCATATTGGTGATAATTCTGTTCTTCAGAAGGAGGGCATCTTAAGCTGAAGGAGAGGATGACCCCCTTTCCTTTGGGATAGCAAACATGGATGCTCTCACATAATGCAGGACTGAAGTCGGAAGTTGCAACCAACCCTGGGGTGGTGGCTATGTGGGTCAAATACCCCAGACCCTCATAGAGAAACCACCCAAAATAAAACACCAGCAAGGGGATGTAAATGGTACAAGGCAGACCAAAAATGTATAAGAAAATTCAGACTAGGGAATGGCTTTGGGGGTTGTATACATTGCTACCCTAAGCATTGGTGTACCTGTGCCCTCTTGAATCAGTATGCATGCATCCTTTGGATAAACATCTAGGCATGCCATCGATGCATCCTAGGGTAAATCTCTTGGTAATGATTTGAGAAAACATCATACAGTTTTCCAGAGCAGTACACCAGTTTGCATTCCCACCAAACTGTAAGATGGTTCCCCTTTCTCCACATCTTCATCACCATCCGTTGTTTCCACAGTGGTTCATTTGAACCACTCTGATTGCTGTGAGTGGTATCTCACTGTGGTTTTGATTTGAGTTTTCCTTGATGCCACATGATGTAGAGCATTGTTTCACAATCCTAGGGGAGAACACAGGCAGCAACCTGTTTGAAAATTTTTGCTAGACATGTCTCCAAAGGCAAGGAAAACCAAACCCAAAATGAACAATTGGGATTTCATCAAGATAAAAAGCTTTTGCACATCAAAGGAAATGGTCAACAAAACCAAAAGACAATGTCAAGAATGGGAGAAGATGCCTGGGCAGCATAAACACTAGCTCATAGACAATCCTGTCTGGAGCAACTGGGGACACTTGGCCTTCCCCAAAGCCCACAGACACCATTCTGGTGTTAGGGTGCAGACAGAGCACTGTAATAGGGATGAATGGGTTTGAGGAAACTTACTGACATAAGTGATAAGGGATTTTAACTCTGGAAAGAGTCAAGGAGCCTGAGAGCTGGCTCATCCAAACACACAGAAAGACTCCCTGGGGCCATCCTAGACGTTCGACCTTCCAGGACAGACTGTGTGAGTTTCACCAACTACAGGAAGAAGACAACTCTTGACATTGCCAGATCTCACATGATCCTGGGACAGATCTCACATGATCTGAGTCCAAATCTCATGAGATGTCATTCAAGCCCCATGACTTGCTAGCCAGCAAGGTCTAGGGTAAAAACTCATGAGGTTTCTGGCCAAAGCTCTCAGGCCCTTGGATGGAACTGGCACACCCTAACAGAGCCTACTTTGTGCTCCTCAGGTAGTTAGGTAAACACATTTCATAAGACCTCAGTCCAAATCTTGTGAGATCTCAGACAAATCTCAGGAGAACTCATTCTAAATATTGTGACATCTTAGTCCAAATCTCATGATAACTCAGGCACATCTTATGTGACATCTACCAAAATCTCATGAAAACTTATTCCAAATCTCTTGAGATCTTGGTTCAAATCTCATGACATTTCAGTCCAAATCTCATGAGATCCCAGTCCAAATATCGTGAGAACTCAGATGCTTCTCATGAGATTTTTACTCAAATCTCGTGAGAACATACTTCATATCTTGTGAGATATCAGTCCAAATCTTGTAATCTTGTCCAAATCTCATGAGATTTCAGTCCAAATCTCATGAGATGTCCCTGAAATCTCACAAGATTTCTACTCATATCTCATTAGAGCTCAGCCCAAATCTCATGAAATCTCTCTAGAAATCTTGTGAGACCTCTGTCCTAATCCCTTGAGATCTTAGTCCAAATGTCATAAGAACAAGGTCAATTCTCAGGAGATTTCTACCCAAGTCTTGTGAGAACTCATTTCGAGTACCATGAGATATCAGGGAAATCTCATCATCTCTGTCCAAATCTTGTGAGATGGCAGTTCAAATCTTGTGAGATCTTGGCCCAAATCCTGTGATATCTCAGTACAAATCTCAAGAGATTTCCCAACACTTCTCATGAGATTTCTACACAAATCCTGTGATATCTAAGTCCAAATTTCATGAGATGTCAGTCAAATCCTGAGATCTCAGTCCAAGTCTTATGATCTCTCAGTCCAAATCCCGTGAGATCTAATTCCAAATCTCATGAGATCTCTACAAATCTCATGAGATCTTAGTCCAAATACCAGGAGATATCAGTCAAATCCTGTGAGATCTCAGTCCAAATCTTGTGATAACACAGTTACTTCTCAGGAGATGTCTACCCAAATCTCTAGAGATCCCACTCCAAATATTGTCAGGGAAATCTATTGATCTCTGACCAAATCTTGTGATATCTCAGTCCAAATCTCATGAGAACTCAGTCAAATCTGGTGAGATTTCAGGCCCAATCTCATGAGGTCTCAGCTCAAATCTTGTGAGAACTTGGGCACTTGTCATGAGATTTCCACCCAAGTCTCATGGGAACTTATTCAAAAACTCATGTGATCTCAGTCCAAATCTTCTGAGATCTCATTTCAAATCAGTATGAATCTCATAAGAATTCTGGCACTTCTCATGAGATTTCTACTCAAATCTCTTGAGAACTTTTCCCATTCTCGTGAGATTTCAGTCCAAATCATGTGAGATCTCGGTCCAAATCTTGTGATATGTCAGGCACATCTCATGAGATTTCTACCCAAGTCTCATGAGAACTCAGGCCAAATCTTGTGAGTTCTCAGCCTAAATCACATGAGATATCACACATATCTCATGAGATTTCTACTCAAATGTTGTGCCCCAGGGCCCCTCAAAATTTGGCTTTAGGACAATTGTGTCATCAGGAAACCTTGGATGTTTGAAGAGACTCTGTAGAAAATGTGTGTAGGGCAAAAGATAGGGTTTTGAGGGTGTGATGGTCTCAATCCTGGGAGTAGGAGAAATAAAGTCAGTTCTCCCCTTCCCAGTTTTTTTCCCCTTTCCTTTGTGAAATGTAGAGCGTGGATCCTGTTGGTAGGCATTCCCATAAGGTTATGGGAATGTATGTAGCTAGGTCTTTGGTCACATTCAGGGATGATGGAGCTCTTGCTCACAATGCCATTATCCCAAGGTTTTGGTGAGTTCTCACTTTGTTTCTGTGCTCAGCGACCATAATTCCTGTCTGATATTCCCCCCCAAATGATGGCCCTCCTGTCCCTGTACAGTTGCTGTTCAAAGTACTGTGGTCAGTGCACTGAAAGTTAGCTATAAAATCACTACACACATGCCACTCTCACACCTGCATAAACCACATACAAAGGCACACCCCACAGACACCACAAAAACAGCAGACACTGAAACACTTCCATCACACACAAACAGCACAAACTACATATAGACACCCTACACAACACATAGGCTGCAGACAGAGCACCATTACATCACACACACAGCACACATAGACCAAACACCTGCACACTCCAGAGAGAGCACACTCATACAAGACATATACCATACACACACCACTCATACATCAAACACATACATACACACTGCACTCACACTTAAATATAAAACACACAGAATACACCTATGCCACACATACCACACTACACTCATATAAACACATAGAAACACACCGTCACCACACACACAGTGCTCTTACACAACGTACACTATACATGCTTCACACACAAACCTCTCACACAACACATGAAGCACATGCCTAGGACAGACATATAGAACACACACCCAATTCACTACATACACACACCCCATGCCACATGCACAATGCATGCCACACACCTACTATACACACACCAGCCACAAATCATACACAGTAGACATGCACCACACACACACATTTCATGGACGTCCTAGACAACACAGTCACACCAAAACACCCAAGATATTGGACACATAGACATCACCTACATGGAACATAGACCTTACACATGCACATGCAGAAAGCACACACACCTCATATCCTACAAATTCACATCCACCACAGACACACTAAAACCTCATAGACCACACATTCATCACTCCTATACCACACAAATACATCACACATACATCTCACACACACAACACATAGGGAATACACACACTGCCAGATATACAACAATGCCTACAGACATGCTTATCATAAATACTCAATACACACCACACATCCTGCACACACGCACAGACATAGACATCACCCATGCACCACGCTATTACACATACACAACACACAGAAACCACACAAATGCCAAACATATATATCCCAACTAAACCCCAGAAACTGAACACACATCACCCACCAGAGTCACACCACACATACAACATCGACACATGTAAATAACACACAGGTACTACATGTACACTCCATTCAGCCATGCACCATGAAAACACAGGAATACTACACACAACATTCATAGGACACACACGCCCAAAGGACACCGGACTTACACAACACCTCCGTTCCAGACACATCCCACTTACAACACATGCCACCCATCCAGCACAAACACACCACCCACCATACAAACAGTACATAACCAAAGACACCACACACATCCCACATGGAAGCCACTTGTATAACACACACACAACAGATTTATATCACACTTGGTTGACCCATAAACCCCCATGGACATCACAAACAACACAGACAAAACACATAAAACACATGGACCACACACACTTACTGACATCATCTAGAAATCATCTAGACCACCCTAGACAACATGCATCACACAGATTCCACACAGAACACATATCTCAAATACACAACACACATATACAAAACACAAACCTATAACACCACAAATACATTATGCCTCTATACCAACACACCACATATTTCCCTCACGAACACTACATATGCAACTAGAAATCACCACACGTACAGCACCCACACACCCTGCAAACACCATCTACATGCCACAATTCTACCCATCACCACACATCACCTCACATCACCACACACTTACCACAGAAATTCAATATATTGATCTCACACGCACACCAGAAATATGCTAAGTGCACACACAGAAACCACACAAAACTCAGCATACACAGGGCACCTGGGTGGATCAGTGGGTTAATCTTCCTGCCTTCAGCTCAGGTTGTGATCTCGAGCCCCACATCGGGCTCTCTGCTTGGCAGGAAGCCTGCTTTCCCCTCTCTCTCTGCCTGCATCTCTGACTACTTGTGGTCTCTCTTCCTCTGCCAAATAAATAAATAAAATTTAAAAAACGGTTAAAATGGCAAGTTTTTAAAAAAAACAACACATACACATAAATGCTTTACACAGGATAATGCATACTACACATGCAACATAAATTCCTCACATACACAACATACACACAGGTCCCATTAAAACACATGCCACAGATATACCAGAAACTCACAACACCGATACCCGAGAAAAGCACTCCAAACATACACAACACACACACTGTACACTCCGTGCACCATAAACCACACACACCATGCATCTCCCATCAACATACCACCCATTGACCACATAAAAATGTGGCACACACACACACACACACACACACACACACACACCATGCAGACACCACAGATATGCCACACTCAGCACACAGACACTACCCAAAACCACACCACACCACACCACACATACACCATGCACAGAGCATACAAATAACCCATGCACAACACATACAACCCAAACACACTGCATGTAGATCATACATACATAGCACCTATACCCCCAACCATATACACTACACAAACACCAAACATATACCATATAACACACATCTCTGTCATGCACAAACCACACATACAACACCTGAAGCACATACCACACACAAACCACTCAAGGACTGCGTGCACACACACACACACACACACACACACACACACACACACCACACCTCTAGCATACAGCTATACCCACCTATTCAATACACCTGCATAGACCACACATTCAGCACACCAGCCACAATAGCTATCAGACTCACATCACACTCAAAAAACATTGTCTACACACACACACATACACCACACCCCACATTACTCCTATAATGAGGACAGACACAGACATGCACACACACACGCACACACACACACACACACACACACACACACACCTGCTTAGTTCTTGGTTAGCTGGTGTCAGTCTGCTGATATGTACCCAGCTTGTCTCCCTTCCCTGGCTTATTGACATGACTTCATTAGGAAGAGGAGATAGCCCGCCCATGCACAGAACATTTCATGGCATGGCCTGCACAGAAAGAGCCCTTCTCTGGAAAACTGCACTGAATCCCAGGGACAGACACTTGAGATTCATCTCCTATAGCACCCCTGCTATCCCTGAGCCACTGCTACCTGTAGTCTCTGCTGGGAAGGATAGGAAAAAGAGCCAAGGCTAGAAACTTTCTCTTTCAGCAGGAAGAATTCACACCTCTAGCTGACAGGGCTCCTAGCTGTTGTCAGTGGAAATTCCCTTTGCCCAAGCCCACAGGTGTTTCTTATTCCTGATAGCCTTTTCTCACTAGAAAAGGGTGCTAGTCTCTTCATTTTCAACATGATAACCTTCTCATCCCTATGGAAGAACTCTGGCCCTCTGTATCCATTTACATCCATAGGTTCACCATGCCATACTAGGTTCAGCCTTCACGCCATTCAGATCCTGTGTCTCACAGCAATCGTCTCTCTTTTCAACTGGAAGTCTGGCCAAGCCTTGGGACTGTGCATTAGGTTGGGCCACAGGATCACTTAGAATTTGGTCTCAGAAATAGATGGATATTGGGAGAGATAGGGGATTTTAGTATGCCAGCATAGGATATGTGTGTGTAGGCTGGGCCAGAAGTTTGGAGAGGCAACTGGTCAAATTTCTGTAACAAAGGGAAACAAAGTGAAACATCTTGCCTTATGTGTTTATTCCCACTGGAAAACAGAATTTGGGCCCTCCCAGTAGCCATTCTCCTAAGCTTGCTGTAGTTGCAACTAGACCTTGGTTCCCATTCATGGGATATGGAGCTGTCACTCACACAGCCACCACTCAGTTGTTGATGGCAAGCTTCCATTCTGGTCCTGTCCCCAGTGAGAGCTGTCAGTCTCTGATATCACCCAGGAGATTGGTGCTCTTTCTTTGAACTGCTTACAGCTTCGATGGATGGAATAAGGACTGGAATGGTGGTCAGCTGGCCCTACTCTTTGGTTCACTGCAATGCCTCTGTTCTGAAGAGCAGAATATTGGGGAGCGAGGAGGCCTCATTCTCTGACAAAAGACCAGATAGTAAGGGCAGCTAGAGGATTCTCCAGGTCCAGGTGAGTGCAGAAAGAGCCTATTCAATGATTATTGACTGAAGGCCCAGTTCCAAACACATGAGCATCAACAGAGAAGACTCACAGGCTTTCCTTGAACTACTGCTGTCTCTGGTCACTGACTTGAAGGGCAGGGGAAATATCCAAGGCTAGGAGCTTTCCATCATTTTCTGAAAAAAGAATGAGAGCCACTTTCTGACTCACTCTCTGGTGTAGCCAGTAGAGTTTTCCCTTTGCCTGAGCTCGGAGATATTTCTTATTCCTGAAAAAGCAAATGCATTCAGTGGAGTTTTCCCTTTGCCTGAGCGCGGGGATGTTTTTTATTCCTGAAAAAGCAAACTCATTAGGAGAGTGTGCTAGTAGCTGCATCCTGAACATGATCCCATTGTCATCTGTCATGAAGAACTGTGGCATGTTGTGGAGCCCTTTCTATCCCTTTGTTCTTTTTCACAAACAGCCTCACCTTTTGAGCAAGTCTGAGCCAGTGTATCAGAGACATTTCACCTATTTTGAAACTAGGGAGTCTGGCAGAGTCCTTGGGAATGTGGGATAGGTATGGCCACTGCCCCCCCCCCACCCCAAGCCTGGTTCTAGAACTCTCTGGGTGGTGAGAGGCCTAGAGCATAGGAAGATGCCCAGTAAATCATGTGTATGTGTAGGCTGGGCAGGAGGTTTGAGGAGGGTGCTGGCTTCATTTCTGGGACAAAACAAACACATGTAGACATCTGATTTCCTGATGTACCCCATTCCTGTTCAAAACGTAGAAATGTGGTCTTTCTGTGGCCATTCCCACGACCTTGCTATGTTTCCAACAAGTTTTTGGTTTATATTCTGTGGCATTGTGACTCTGACTCACAAAGCCAGCCCTCAGGGATTGCTGGTGAATTCGCACTCTAGTCCTCTGCTATGAAAGTGAATCAGTGTCTGATAACTCCCCCACCCTGGAAAACCAAACAAAACCAAATGAAACTGACTGTGTGGTCCCTGAATGCTTGCTGCTTAGCCAGCTGTGTCAAAGGTGGTGATTGGCGGCCAGCTTCCCAACCACCCTTAAATGATCTAGATGCCTGCATTCTGAAAAGTGGGAGGTTCATGAATGGGAAGTATGTTCTGGGAAAAGCTCAGTACAGAAGAGCCCTTTTGCACCATTCCACCCCAAGCCCCAGTTCCAAACACTGGAGCATCTGTCACAAGCACCCTCTTGCTACCGCTGAGACACTGCTGCGTTGATCTACTGATGGGAATTTCAGGAGAAAGAGCCAAGGCTGAAAGCATTCTCTCTACCTTGGAACAAACAATGCAGGCTTCTTCCTGACAGATTTTGCAGGTGTAGCCAATGGGGGCCTCCTTCTGCCAAAACACGTTGGCGTTTCTTATTCCTGAGATGGTCAGCTTGCTAGGAGATTTGACTAATGACATCACTTCCAATATCCATACATGACAGTGACTTAGCACAATACCTTCTGCTTGAAACAGGGGAGTCCAGCCAAGTACTTGGAACTGTAGGATAGGTAGGGCAAGAGAGCACTCCAAATTGGGTTTCAGAAGGTTGTGGACATCAGGTGGTCTAGAATACTGAAAGGTTCTAGCAGATAATGATTGTATCTAGATTGGGTCACAGGATTGGGGAGCGAGGTGGCCTCATTCTCTGATAAAAGGCAAATAATTTTTTCATGTGTCTGATAGTCATTTGTATGTCTTCATTGGAGAAGTGTCTGTTCATATCTTCTGACCATATTTTAATATGATTGTCTGTTTTGTGTGTGTTGAGTTTGAGGAGTTCTTTATAGATCCTGGATATCACCTTTTGTCTATACTGACATTTGCAAATATATTCTCCCATTCCGTGGGTTGCCTCTTTGTTTTGTTGACTCTTTCTTTTGCTGTGCAGAAGCTTTTGATCTTGACGAAGTCCCAAAAGTTCATTTTTGCTTTTGTTTCCTTTGCCTTTGGAGACATATCTTGAAAGAACTTGCTGTGGCTGATATCAAAAAGGTAACTGCCTCTGTTCTCCTCGAGGATTCTGATGGATTCCTGTCTCAAGTTGAGGTCTTTTATCCATTTCAAGTTTATCTTTGTGTACGGTGTAAGAGAATGGTCGAGTGTCATTCTTCTACATAGAGCTGTCCAGTTTTCCCAGCATCATTTATTGAAGAGACTGTCTTTTTTACCACTGGATATTTTTTCCTGTTTTGTCGAAGATTATTTGACCATAGAGTTGAGGGTCCATATCTGGGCTCTCTACTCTGTTCCACTGGTCTGTGTGTCTGTTTTGATGCCAGTACCATGCTGTCTTGGTGATCACAACTTTGTAGTAAAGCTTGAAATCAGGTAATGTGATGCCACCAGTTTTATTTTTGTTTTTCAACATTTCCTTAGCAATTCGGGGTCTCTTCTGATTCCATACAAATTTTAGGATTATTTGCTCCAGCTCTTTGAAAAATACCGGTGGAATTTTGATCGGAATGGCATTAAAAGTATAGATTGCTCTAGGCAGTAAAGACATTTTGACAATGTTTATTCTTCTGATCCAAGAGCATGGAATGGTCTTCCATCTTTTTGTGTCTTCTTCAATTTCTTTCATGAGTGTTCTGTAGTTCCATGAGTACAGATCCTTTACCTCTTTGGTTAGGTTTATTCCGAGGTATCTTATGGTTCTTGGTGCTATAGTAAAGTGAATCGATTCTCTAATGTCCCTTTCTGTATTTTCATTGTTAGTGTATAAGAAAGCCACTGATTTCTGTACATTGACTTTGTATCCTGCCACGTTACTGAATTGCTGTATGAGTTCTAGAAGTTTGGGTGTGGAGTCTTATGGATTTTCCATATAAAGAATCATGTCATCTGCGAAGAGAGAGAGTTTGACTTCTTCCTTGCCAATTTGGATACCTTTTATTTCTCTTTGTTGACTGATTGCTGTTGCTAGGACTTCTAATACTATGTTGAACAATAGTGGTGAGAGTGGGCATCCTTGTCGTGTTCTGGATCACAACGGGAAGGCTGCAAGCTTTTTCCCATTGAGGATGATACTTGCTGTGGGTCTTTCATAGATAGATTTGATGAAGTTCAGGAATGTTCCCTCTATCCCTATACTTTGAAGCGTTTTAATCAGGAACGGATGCTGGATTTTGTCAAATGCTTTTTTATGCATCAATTGAGAGGACCCTGTGGTTCTTCTCTCTTCTCTTATTGATTTGGTCTATCACATTGATTGATTTGCGGATGTTGAAGCATCCTTGAATCCCAGGGATGAATCCCACCTGGTCATGGTGGATAATCTTTTTAATGTGCTGTTGAATCCTGTTCGCTAGGATCTTGTTGAGAATCTTAGCATCCATATTCATCAGGGATATTGGTCTGAAATTCTCCCTTTTGGTAGGGTCTTTGCCTGGTTTGGGGATCAGGGTAATTCTGGCTTCATAAAAAGAGTCTGGAAGTTTTCCTTCTGGTTCAATTTTTTGAAACAGCTTCAGGAGAATAGGTGTTATTTCTTCTTTGAAAGTTTGACAGAATTCCCCAGGGAATCCGTCAGGTCCTGGGCTCTTGTTTTTTGGGAGGCTTTTGATCACTGCTTCAATCTCGTTACTACATATCAGTCTATTCAGGTTGTCAATTTCTTCCTGGTTCAATTTTGGGAGTTTACAGGGTCCAGGAATGCCTCCATTTCATCTAGGTTGCCTAGCTTATTGGCATATAACTGTTGATAATAACTTCTTATGATTGTTTCTACTTCCTTGGTGTTAATCATCATTAGCCATCAGGGAGATTGAAATTAAAATCACATTCAGATACTACCTTACACCAGTTAGAATGGCCAAAATTAGCAAGACAGGAAACAACGTGTGTTGGAGAGGAGATGGGGAAACGGCATCCATCTTACACTGTTGGTGGGAATGTAAGTTGGTGCAGCCAATTTGGAGAACAGTGTGGAGATTCCTCAAGAAATTAAAAATAGAGCTTCCCTATGACCCTGCAATTGCACTACTGGGTATTTACCCCAAAGATACAGATGCAGTGAAAAGAAGAGCCATCTGTACCCTAATGTTTATAGCAGCCATGGCCACGGTCGCCAAAGTGTGGAAAGAACCAAGATGCCCTTCAACAGACAAATGGATAAGGAAGATGTGGTCCATATACACTGTGGAGTATTATGCCTCCATCAGAAAGGACGAATACCCAACTTTGTAGCAACATGGACGGGACTGGAAGAGATTATGCTGAGTGAAATAAGTCAAGCAGAGAGAGTCAAGTATCATATGGTTTCACTTATTTGTTGAGCATAACAAATAATATGGAAGACAAGCATAGATGGAGAGGAGAATGGAGTCGAGGGAAATTGGAAGGGGAGTTGAACCATGAGAGACTATGGACTCTGAGAAATAACCTGAGGGTTTGAAGGGGCGAGGTGTGGGAGGTTGGGGGAACCAGGTGGTGGGTATTAGGGAGGGCACAGATTGCATGGATCACTGGGTGTGGTGAAAAAACAATGAATACTGTTACGCTGAAAAGAAATAAAACAAACAAACAAACAAAAAAAAACAAAAGACAATGAATTGAGACATGGGCTTCCCATATGTAGTCCATTCCCACTGGAAAAGTAGGACATGGCCCTTCTGGTGGCCATTCCCATTCTCTTGCTGTCTTTTGAACTTGATCTCCATTTCCATTCAGGGATGATGGGGCTGTAACTCATACAGAGAGCATGCAGAAATGGATAGATCATTTCCACTGTTTTCCTAGGCTAAGCAAGAGCAATCAACGTCTGAGAACTCCAGAAAAGATGGCCTTTCTGTTCTAGAGCATTGGCTTCTTGACCAGCTGTAAGAAGCCCAGCTATGGGTAGCCAGCTTGCTTCCCACCCCTGGCTCCCCAAGATATTTCCTTCTGAAGAGCAGATGATTTGCACATGCACAGCATGGTCCAGGACCTTTTCAGCACAGAAAGAGCCCTTTCAGATGCTTCCCTAAAGCCTGGTTCCAAACTCTTAAGACTTAGCCTGAGTAACCACCTGATAGAACTGAACTCAAGCTGCCTGGATCCCTTGGTTGGAAGGGTAGGAAAAACAGCAAAGGCCATAATCTTTCCTTCTTTTTCTGAAGGAAGAATGCAGGCTTTTTCTAACAGGGCTCCTAGGGGTGGCTCTTGGAGGTTTCCCTTTGCACAAGCCTTCCATTCTCTCTTTGTCTTCATTCAGCCAGCTTGCTAGGACATTGTGCCAGTCACTTCATTTTCAACATGACCCCATTCTCATCTCTGAGGAAGGACTTTGGCTTCCCAAGGAGTTCTGTTCCATCCCATGGATGGATGTTTTCTCAGTCTAGGTTCTCCCTGGGGGGCATCCAGGTCCAAGGTCTCAGAGATCCTCTGCTTTCCCCTGGGAGTCTGGGCAAGTCTTTGAGACTATGGGACAGTTTGGGCCATAGGTCCCCTCTGACCATGGCTTCCAAACTCTGTACTGTGGCAGAATGAGACATTGGAAGCTCCAAAATAGGGAATATTTGTGAGTAGGCATGGCCAGAGGATTTGGGGTGGGAGCTGCCTTCATTTGTAGGGTAAACAAAAACCAAGTTAGACATCTCCTTCCCAGAATTATTTCAATCCCACCTGAAATGGAGAACTTTGACTCTCATTACAGATATGTCAATTTTCCTGCTGTTTTCCTAACGAGGTCTTGGGTAACCATCCAGGACCAGAGTGCAGTCACTCACACAGCCAGTGCCCAGGGAGTGGTGGCGAGTTACAAGTCGGGTCCTGTGCTAGGAAAGAGCAGTCAGGAACTGAGATTCCCAAAGGAACTATGGCACTCCTGTTTCTGGTCACTCTGCTCTTTTCCACTTAGGGAAGTGCAGCGATGGGTAGCCAGCTTGCCTCCATCCCCTGGTAGATTGAGATGCCTTTATTTGGAAGAACAGACCATTCCCACCTTGGCGGCATGCCATAAGGAGCTGGTCAGGGCAGAAAGATCTTTCCGAGGAATACTTCCCACAGAAACAGTTCAAAATACTTGGTCATTTGGTGCAAGAACCAACCCGCTACCTCTGAATCACTGCTACCTTCAACCACTGTTGGAAAAGCAGGAATAACAGCCATCAACAGAAACATTCCTTCCCTTTGTAGAGGAAGAATGCAGGAAGAATACCTAATGCTTTTCTGGGCTAGCCAATGGAAATTTCCCTTCACCCAAGTTCACAGGTGGATTCTTATTCCCAAAATGACCAACTGGTCAGGAGACTGTGCTAGTCACTTCATGCTCAACATGATCCCATTTTCATTCCTAATGAGGAACTTTGGCCCTCCGTGTACCTAGGTCCATTCTTTTGCTCTTTTTTTTTTTTTTTTTTCCCCCAAGGTAAGTTCTCCCTGAGGGCTGGCCCATTGTTTCAGAGCTCTGTATTGTTCTTCTGAAACTAATTTTTCTGATATGAGAATTGCTACCCCAGCTTTCTTTGAGGTCCATTGGCATGAAAGATGGTTCTTCATTCCTTCACTTTCAGTCTTGATGTATCCTTATTTTCAAAATGAATCTCTTGTAGACAGCATATGGATGGGTCCTGTCTTTTTATCCAATCTGCAACCCTGTGCAGTTTTATGGGAGCATTTAAGCCATTCACATTGAAAGTGATTATTGAAAGATATGATTTCATTTTCATCATGTTGCCTGTGAAGTCCTTGTTTCTATAGATTTTCTCTGTATATTTATTTTCTATATCACTCATAGGGTCTTTCTCCTTTTATAGAACTCCCCTTAATATATCTTGCAAAGCCAGCTTAATGGTCACATATTCTTTCAGTTTTTGTTGGTCCTGGAAAAACCTTATCACTCCATCAATTCTGAATGGCAGACTTGGTAGATAAAGTATTTTTGGCTGGATGTTATTCTCATTAGTACATTGAATATGCCTTGCTGACCCTTTCTAGCTTGCCAGGTTTCTGTGGACAGGTCTCATGTTATTCTGATGTTCCTTCCTCTGTACATAAGGAATCCTTTCCCCCTAACTGCCCTTAAGATGGTTTTCTTGGTTCTATGATTTGCTAGTTTTACTATTACATGCTGGGGCATTTGTTTGTTCTCTTTGATCTTGTGAGGGGTCCTCTCTGCCTCTAGGACATGAATGCTTTTTTCATTCCCCAGATTAGGGAAGTTCTCAGCAAGGATTGCTCAAATATGTCTTCTAGTAGTCTCTCTCTCTCTCTCTCTTCCCTTTCAGGGATCCCAATAATTCTGACATTGGAACATTTCATGATGTCATTTATTTTTCTAATTCTGTTTTCATGGATTATAAACTGTTTGTTCCAGGCCTCCTCCTGTTCCAGCTTTTCTATCAGTTTGTCCTCTAGATCACTAATTTGTTCTTCTGCCTTGTTTACCGTAGCTGTTAGAATATCTATATTAAGAAGATATGGTCCCTATAGGAAATGGAATATTATGCCTCCATCAGAAAGGATGAAAACCCAACTTTTGTGTCAACATGGATGGGCCTGGAGGAGATTATGCTGAGTGAAATAAGTCAAGCGGAGAAAGTCAATTATCATATGGTTTCACTTACTTGTGGAGCATAAGGAATAACATGGAAGACATTAGAAGGAAAGGAAAAGTGAATTGGGGTAAATAAGAGGGAGAGACAGAGCATGAGAGACTCTGAGAAACAAACTGAGGGTTTTGGAGGGGAGGCGGTTAGGGGGATGGGTAAGCCTGGTGGTGGGTATTAAGGAGGACATGTATTGCATGGAGCACTGGGTATGGTGCATAAACAGTGAATCTTGGAACACAAAACATAAAATTAAATTATAAAAAGAATATCTAGATTACATTGGATCTCATTGATAACATTTTTAAGTTCTGCCAGATCAGTTCTCATTTCTGCCCTTAGGGACTCTATGTTTCCATTAATGTTTTTCTCCATCCTAGCTATTGTCATCATAACTGTTACCCTGAAGTCTATTTCTGACATCTTGCTTATATCCATATCCATTAGTTCTGTGACAAAGGTCACAGTCTCTGACTTGTTCCTGTATTGGATGTTCTCCTCTTAGACATTCTGTTGAGGGGTGTTTGAGGGAATCTACAGAGTCCAAATTATTGACCCCAAAACAAGCAAGACGCACCTGTTTTATAAGGACCTTAGGGTTGTTGGCCTCTTGTTCTTCCAGTCTGTCTTCTGTGTGTGTGGCCTGCTGTGCTGTTACTCAGACAACCCTCTTTGGACAGAATTGCCCTGCCCCTATTGGGGGGGATTCAGTGAAAACTGATTTTGGGACACTTTTATTCTCTGGCTTCTTTCCCTGGAGGCCTTCTGTGTCTCTTCCAAGAATCCTAGAAGTGAAAACTCTGTCTCAGAACAGAGAGATTACAGTCTGTTCTTCAGTGAGCTCTCCAGGCTACACTGTCTCCATTTCTGTCTGTGCTAAAAACTTCAGCATCCTTGGTTGTGTGTCCCACCGGAGCACTCCCAGTTCTCACTTCTAGATCCAGGCATGTCTCTGCCCTTTGTGCTTCTAAAACTTCCAGCCATCCCCAGTTCACAAATGTGCTCCTGCAGCTCCAGGTTTCAGTCTTGGGGGATGCCCTAAAGTCCTTTCTCCATGGTACTGGCCTATGAGTCTGTGCCCAGTTCCAGCACAGGAGGCTTTAGTGCTCTGGAAGTGACAGTTACCAGAATTTCCCTCCCCTACCATTTATCTTCTGATATCTACAGAATCATGGCTCCCCACTTCATACCTCAAAACCAACCACTGGAGATATTCTGTTTGTAGAGCTCCAGATATATCTTCTTAAGTCTCAGGATGATTTTGTGGGTGTTCTGAGTGGTCTGGTAGATATCCAGTTTAATTCAGGGAACTTGTTGAAATAAGGTCTCCTACTCTGCTGCTATCTTTGCTATATTAATTATTCATCAAATTTAGTCATGGTATCAGTGAATATTCTATTACCTAGAGTCTATCCTGTAAAAGTAACCTCCAATAACTCTTGCATACTTTTAAATGAGGTGAAGAAATAAAAAGACAAAATGATTAATGTATACAAATAAATACCTTCATGAAATAAGTAGAGAAAAATATTAGAAAATATGCAAAGCTACTATTGTCCTCATTTCTATAATTAGTTATGAGCTAATAATTAATATATTTGGCTTCTATCTTAAATTACCCATTTCATAGTTTCCTTTCCCTTGGCCAGGTCAGCTGAGCTCAATATTTTTACCAACATATTGACCCAAACATTTATTCTCAAAAGTTCTGAGACTTGAGTCACCTGGCTTTTATAGTTGTTGTGTTTTGCCATTGGACTTTATTATTATACATGAAAATACTAAGAGATAACCCGAAGAACTCCCTGGGCTCCACACATATTCTTTCTTGTCTCCATTGTATAAAAACAAGCAAATAGTCCCTTCGTACATGAATCCTTCTTTTTGCCTGCTTGTTTGTCCACTGGCATAGAGTCTGAAATGGTTAGATGCCAGTCTCATCTTCCAATATAGGGCTACCATAGCTGTGTTCTCTATTAGAAGCAATCTCCCCTTGAAGAATAAGAGCCCCAACCCAACAAATATTAAAGTTTTTAGGAGAGAAAGCAAAAATTCTACAAATGAATTTTTAAGCATTAAAATAAGAGGAGACAACTCATGCCATATTATATTCAGACAAATGAATTCTGGCTATAGGGAAGACAAAATCCTAAAAGCATTACTGCATTCTGTAAGACCAAATTCCATTCTTTCATCCATTTTTTTCCCAATTGTTACCATAACTAAATTTATTATTAATAGTAGTATTTTCAGTTAGCCAACATATAGTAGTACACCATTAGTTTTTGATGTAGTATTCATTGATTCATTAGTTGCATATAACATCCAGTATTCACGTACAACACGTATTCTCCTTAATACCCGTCAACCAGCTACCCCATTTCCATACCCCCTTCCTTCTGAAACCCTCATTTTGATTCCTAAAGTCCATAGTATCTCATGGTTTGTCTCCCTCTCTGATTTCTTCCTCTTCAGTTTTCCCTCCCTTCCCTTACGGTCTTCCATGCTATACCTTATGTTCCACATATGAGTGAAACCATATGATAATTGACTTTCTCTGCTTGAATTATTTCACTTAGCATAATCCCCTCCAGATCCATGCAGGCCGATGCAAATGGTGAGTATTCATCCTTTCTGATGGCTGAGTAATATTCCATTTTGTACATGGATCACATCTTCTTTATTCATTTATATGTCCAAGGGAAGCTCAGCTTCTTCCACAGTTTGGCTATTATGGACATTGCTTCTATGAACACTGGGATGAATGTGACCCTTATTTTCACTACATCTGTATCTTTAGGATAGTGTAATTGGTGGGTCGTAGGGTATCTCTATATTTTAACTCTTTGAGAAACCTCCATATTGTTTCCCAAAATGACTGTACCAACTTGGATTCCCACCAACAGTGTAAGAGGGTTCCTCTTTCTTCACATCCTCACCAACATTTTTTGTTAATTTTTGCCATTCTAACTGGTGTAAGGTTTTGCTTTGAATTTCCGTGATGGCTAGTGATGAAGAACATTTTTTCATGTGTTTGTTAACCACTTGTATGTCTTCTTTGGAGAAGTATCTGTTCATGTCTTCTACCCATTTTTGACTGGATTATTTGTTGGGTTTTTTTTTGTTTGTTTGTTTGTTTTGGTGTTGAGTTTCAGAAATTCTTTATAGATCTTGGATTCGAGACCATTATCTGAAATGTCATTTGCAAAAATCTTATGCCATTCCATGGGTTGCTTGTTAGTTTTGTTGACTGTTTCCTTTGCCTTGCAGAAGATTTTTTTTCTTGATGAAGTTCCAAAAGTTCATTTTTGCATCTGTTTCCCTTGCCTTTGGAGATGTGTCTTGAAAGAAGTTGCTATAGCTTATGTTCTCCTCTAGGATTTAGATGGATTGCTGTCTCACATTGAGGTATTTCAACCATTTTGAGTTTATCTTTGTGTACAGTGTAAGATAATGATCTAGTTTTATTCTTCTGCGTGTGGCTATCCACTTTCCCCAACGCCACTTATTGAAGGGACTGTTTGCGACTGAATATTTTTTCCTGATTAGTAAAAGATTAGTGGAATGCAGAATTGAGGGTCCATTTATGGAGTCTCTATTCTGTTTCATTGCTCTCTGTGTCTTTTTGTGCTAGTACCATGGTGTCTTGCTGAACACAGCTTTGTAATATAGCTTGAAGTCAGGCATTGTGATGCCCTTAGCTTTAGTTTTCTTTTTCAACATTCCCTTGGTGATTCAGAGTCTTTTCTGGTTCCATACAAATTTTAGGATTGTTTGTTCCAGCTCCTTCAATAATGCCAATGGTGTTTTAATAGGGACAGTATTGAAAGTGTAGATTGCCCTGGGGAGGGTAGACATTTTAACAATGTTTATCATTCCTATCCATGAGCATTGTATGTTTTTCCATCTCTCTGTATCTTCCTCAATTTTTTTCATGTGTTCTGTAGTTTCTGGAGTATAGATACTTTGCTTCTTTAGTTAGGTTTATTCTTAGGTATCATGTGATTTTTGTTGCTATTGTAAATGGAATCAATTCCTCCATTCTCATCCTCTAAAGCAGCACAGCAAACTTTCGGGGAACAAAAACCACGTGGAGCAATCCAGAGCCACTTTCTTCTTTTATTTAATTTTATTTTAATAAACATATAATGTATTTTTATCCCCAGGGGTACAGGTCTGTGAATCGCCAGGTTTACACATTTCACAGCACCCATCATAGCACATACCCTCCCCAATGTCCATATCCCCACGACCCTCTCCCGTCCCCCCTCCCCCCAGCAACCCTCAGTCTGTTTTTTGAGATTGAGTCTTTTATGGTTTGTCTCCCTCCCAATCCCATCTTTTCATTTTTTTCTTTTCCTACCTCCCCCCAACCCCCACACATTGCATCTCCACTTCCTCATATCAAAGAGATCATATGATAGTTGTCTCTCTCCAATTGACTTATTTCGCTAAGCATAATACCGTCTTAGTTCCATCCACGTCGTCGCAAATGGCAAGATTTCATTTCTTTTGATGGCTGCATAGTATTCCATTGTGTATATATACCACTTCTTCTTTATCCATTCATCTGCTGATGGACATCTGGGTTCTTTCCACAGTTTGGCTATTGTGGACATTGCTGCTATAAACATTTGGGTGCGCGTGCCCCTTCGGAGCACCACGTTTGTATCTTCAGGGTAAATACCCAATAGTGCAATTGCTGGGTCATAGGGTAGGTCTATTTTCAACTTTTTGAGGAACCTCCATGCTATTTCCAGAGTGGTTGCAACAGCTTGCATTCCCACCAACAGTGTAGGAGGGGTCCCCTTTCTCCACATCCTGGCCAGCATCTGTAATTTCCTGACTTGTTAATTTTAGCCATTCTGACTGGTGTGAGGTGGTATCTCATTGTGGTTTTGATTTGTATTTCCCTGATGTGGAGCACTTTTTCATGTCTCTGTTCGCCATCTGGATGTCTTCTTTGCAGAAACGTCTGTTCATGTCTTCTGCCCATTTCCTGATTGGATTATTTGTTTTTGGGTGTTGAGTTTGCTAAGTTCTTTATAGAATTTTGACACTAGCCCTTTATCTGATATGTCATTTGCAAATATCTTCTCCCATTCTGTCAGTTGTCTTTGGGTTTTGTTAACTGTTTCCTTTGCTGTGCAAAAGCTTTTGATCTTGAAGAAATCAAAATAGTTCATTTTTGCCCTTGTTTCCCTTGCCTTTGGCAATGTTCCTAGAAAGGCGTTTCTGTGGCTGAGGTCGAAGAGGTTGCTGCCTGTGTTCTCCTCAAGGATTTTGATGGATTCCTTTCTCACATTGAGGTCCTTCATCCATTTTGAGTATATTTTCGTGTGTGGTGTAAGGAAATGGTCCAATTTCATTTTTCTGCATGTGGCCGTCCAATTTTCCCAACACCATTTATTGAAGAGGCTGTCTTTTTTCCATTGGATATTCTTTCTTGCTTTGTCGAAGATTAGTTGACCACAGAGTTGAGGGTCTATTTCTGGGCTCTCTATTCTGTTCCATTAATCTATGTGTCTGTTTTTGTGCCAGTCCCATGCTGTCTTGATGATGATAGCTTTGTAATACAGCTTGAAGTCTGGAATTGTGATGCCCCCGACTTTGGCTTTCTTTTTCAATATTCCTTTGGCTATTCGATGTCTTTTCTGGTTCCATATAAATTTTAGGATTATTTGTTCAATTTCTTGGGAAAAAATGGGTGGGATTTTGATAGGGATTGCATTAAATGTGTAGATTACTTTAGGTAGAATAGACATTTTCACAATATTTGTTCTCCCATTCCAGAAGCATGGAACATTTCTCCATTTCTTTGTGTCTTCCTCAATTTCTTTCATGAGTACTTTATAGTTTTCTGAGTATAGATTCTTCTCCTCTTTGGTTAGGTTTATTCCTAGGTGTCTTATAGTTCTGGGTGCAATTGTAAATGGGATTGACTCCTTAATTTCTCTTTCTTCTGTCTAGTTGTTGGTGTAGAGAAATGCAACTGATTTCTGTGCATTGATTTTATATCCTGATGCTTTACTGAATTCCTGTACAAATTCTAGCAGTTTTGGAGTGGAGTCTTTTGAGTTATCCACATACAGTATCATATCATCTGCAAAGAGTGATAGTTTGACTTCTTCTTTGCCGATGTGGGTGCCTTTAATTTCTTTTTGTTGTCTGATTGCTGAGGCTGGGACTTCTAGTACTATGTTGAATAGCAGTGGTGATAATGGACATCCCTGCCATGTTCCTGAGCTTAGCAGAAAAGGTTTCAATTTTTCTCCATTGAGAATGATATTTCTGGTGGGTTTTTCATAGATGACTTTGATAATATTGAGGTATGTGCCCTCTATCCCTACACTTTGAAGAGTTTTAATCAGGAATGGATGCTGTACCTTGTCAAATGCTTTTTAGCATTGAGAGTATCATATGGTTATTGTTCTTTCTTTTATTATTGTGTTGTATCACACTGATTGATTTGCAGATGTTGAACCAAACTTGCAGCCCTGGAATAAATCCCACTTGGTCCTGGTCAATAATCCTTTTAATGTACTGTTGACTCCTATTGGCTACTATTTTGGTGAGAATTTTCGCATCTGTGTTCATTAAGGATATTGGTCTGTAATTCTCTTTTTTGATGGGATCCTTGTAGGGTTTTGGGATGAAGTGATGCTGGCCTCATAAAATGAGTTTGGAAGTTTTCCTTCCATTTTTATTTTTTGGAACCGTTTCAGGATAATAGGAATTATTTCTTCTTTAAATGTTTGGTAGAATTCCCCTGGGAAGCCGTCTGGCCCTAGGCTTTTGTTTGTTTGGAGATTTTTGATGACTGTTTCAATCTCCTTACTGGTTATGGGTCTGTTCAGGTTTTCTATTTCTTTTTGGTTCAGTTGTGGTAGATTATATGTCTCTAGGAATGCATCCATTTCTTCCAGATTGTCAAATTTGTTGGTGTAAAGTTGCTCATAGTATGTTCTTGTAATTGTTTGTATTTCTTGGGTGTTGGTTGTGATCTCTCCTCTTTCATTCATGATTTTATTTATTTGCGTCCTTTCTCTTTTCTTTTTGATAAGTCTGGCCAGGGGTTTATAAGATTTTATTTATTTATTTGATAGACAGAAATTACAAGTAGGCAAAGAGGCAGTCAGAGAGAGAGGAGGAAGCAGGCTCCCCACTGAGCAGAGAGCCCGATGCGGGGCTCGATCCCAGGACCCTGAGACCATGACCTGAGCCGAAGGCAGAGGCTTTAACCCACTGAGCCACCCAGGTGCCCCAGGCTAGGGGTTTATAAATCTTATTAAATCTTTCAAAGTACCAGCTCCTAGTTTCGTTGATTTGTTCTGTTGTTTTTTTTTGGTTTCTATTTCATTGATTTCTGCTCTCATCTTTATTTCTCTTCTCCTGCTGGGTTTAGGCTTTCTTTGTTGTTCTTTCTCCAGCTCCTTTAGGTGTAGGGTTGGGTTGTGTATTTGAGACCTTTCTGGTTTCTTGAAAAAGGCTTGTACTGCTATACATTTTCCTCTCAGGACTGTCTTTGTTGTGTCCCACAGATTTTGAACCGTTGTGTTTTCATTATCATTTGTTTCCATGATTTTTTTCAATTCTTCTTTAATTTCCTGGTTAACCCATTCATTTTTTTTGAAGGATGCTGTTTAATCTCCACGTATTTGCGTTCTTTCCAAATTTCCTCTTGTGATTGAGTTCTAGCTTCAGAGCATTGTGGTCTGAAAATATGCAGGGAATGATCCCAATCTTTTGATACCGGTTGAGACCTGATTTACGACCGAGGATGTGATTTATTCTGGAGAATGTTCCATGTGCACTAGAGAAGAATGTGTATTCTGTTGCTTTGGAATGAAATGTTCTGACTATATCTGTGATGTCCATCTGGTCCAGTGTGTTATTTAAGGCCTGCTTTTCCTTGTTGATCTTTTGCTTGGATGATTTGTCCACTTCAGTGAGGGGAGTGTTAAAGTCCCTACCTTTATTCTATTATTGTCAACGTGTTTCTTTGATTTTGTTATTAATTGGTTTATATAGTTGGATGCTCCCACTTTAGGGGCATAGATATTTAAGATTGTTATATCTTCTTGTTGGACAGACCCTTTGAGTATGATATAATGTCCTTCCTCATCTCTTATTATAGTCTTTGGCTTAAAATCTAATTGATCTGATAGAAGGATTGCCACCTCAGCTTTCTTCTGATGTCCATTAGCAAGGTACACTGTTTTCCACCCCCTCACTTTAAATCTGGAGGTGTCTTTGGGTCTAAAATGAGTTTCTTGTAGGCAGCATATTGATGGGTTTTGTTTTTTTATGCATTCTGATACCCTGTGTCTTTTGATTGGGGCATTTAACCCATTAACTTTCAGGGTAACTATTGAGATATATGAATTGAGTGCCATTGTATTGCTTGTAAGGTGACTGTTACTGTATATTGTCTCTGTTTCTTTCTGATCTACTACTTTTATGGTGTCTCTTTGCTTTCAGTATTTCCTGTAGAGCTGGTTTGGTGTTTGCAAATTCTTTCAGGTTTTGTTTGTTTGTTTTTTGTTTTGTTTTGTTTTGTTTTTGTTTTTTTGTCCTGGGAGCTTTTTATCTCTCCCTCTATTTTCAATGATAGCCTAGCTGGATATAGTATTCTTTGCTGCATGTGTTTCTCATTTAATGCTCTGAATATATCATGCCAGTTCTTTCTGGCCTGCCAGGTCTCTGTGGATAAGTCTGCTGCCAATCTAATATTTTTACCATTGTATGTTACAGACTTCTTTTCCCCAGGCTGCTTTCAGGATTTTCTCTTTGTTGCTAAGACTTGTAAATTTTACTATTAGGTGATAGGGTGTGGACCTATTCTTGTTGATTTTGAGGGGCGTTCTCTGCACCTCCTGGATTTTGATGCTTGTTCCCTTTGCCATATTAGGGAAATTCTCTCCATTAATTCTCTCCAATATACCTTCTGCTCCCCCTCTCTTTCTTCTTCTGGAATCCCAATTATTCTAATGTTGTTTCATCTTATGGTGTCACTTATCTCTCGAATTCTCCCCTTGTGGTCCAGTAGCTGTTTGTCCCTCTTTTGCTCAGCTTCTTTATTCTCTGTCATTTGGTCTTCTATATCACTAATTCTTTCTTCTGCCTCATTTATCCTAGCAGTAAGAGCCTCCATTTTTATTGCACCTCATTAATAGTTTTTTTTTTTTATTTCAACTTGGTTAGATCTCAGTTCTTTTATTTCTGCAAAAAGGGCTTTTATCTCTCCAGAGAGGGTTTCTTTAATATCTTCCATGACTTTCTCGAGCCCAGCTAGAACCTTGAGAATCGTCATTCTGAACTCTAGATCTGACATATTACCAATGTCTGTATTGATTATGTCCCTAGCCTTCGGTACTGCCTCTTGTTCTTTTCTTTTTGTGGTGAGTTTTTCCGCCTTGTCATTTTGTCCAGATAAGAGTATATGAAGGAGCAAATAAAATACTTAAAGGGTGGCAAAGACCCTAGGAAAATGCACTTTAACCAAATCAGAAGAGACCCCAAATCATGGGGGGGGGGGGAGGGGATAAAAATAAGTTCAGAAAAAATAAAATTAAAAAAAGAAAACAACAACAACAACAACAGAAAAAAGAAAACAAATAAAGAAAAAATATAAATAAGAAAATTATATATATATATATATATATACATATACATATATATATATATATATATATACATATATATATATATTAGATAAACTAGTTAACAAACGTTAAAAAAGAAAAGGGTAAAATTTTTAAAAAACTTAGCAGAGGAAAAAATAAATAAAATTAACTGCAAGACTAATGAATCATGGGGAGAAAGCCATGAGTTCCGTGCTTGCTTTCTCCTCCTCTGGAATTCTACTGCTGTCCTTGGTAGGTGAACTTGGTCTTGGCTGGATTTCTTATTGATCTGCTGGGGGAGGGGCCTGTTGTAGTGATTCTCAAGTGTCTTTGCTGCAGGCGGAATTGCACCGCCCTTACCAGGGGCCGGGCTAAGTAATCTGCTTGGGTTCGGTTTCGGGAGCTTTTGTCCCCTGAACGCTTTCCGTAGAGTTCCAGAGGATGGGAATGAAAATGGCGGCCTTCCAGTCTCTGGCCTGGAGGAACGGAGAGCTCAGGGCCCCACTCTTCAGTGCGCCCTCAGAGAAAAGAGCCCAATCACTCCCATCTCCCTGACCTCTAGCCACGCTCTGAGCTCAACCAGCCTGCAACTGGTTCAAGGTAACCCTGAGCTGAGAGCTCACTCCTTGGCCCTGTCTCTGTAGCCAGCTTCCCTGGTCTAATACCTGCGAGCATTGCGACACTCAGACACCCCCGATCCTTCTGTGACCCTGCGGGACCTAGGGCCATGCTGGCCCCGTGTGGGCTTCACCATGGTTTAGCCTCTGTTGCGATGTCCCTCAGTGGAGCAGACTTTTAAAAGTCCTGATTTAGTGCTCCGTTGCTCTGCCGCTTGCCGGGAGCTGGCCCCTCCCACCGTGGTCTATCTTCCTGTCACTTTGGATTCACTTTTCCGCTGGTCCTACCTTTCAGAAAGTGTTCGATTTTCTGTTTCTGGAATTGGTGTTCTTCTTCTCTTTGATCTCCTGTTGGATTCGTAGGTGTTTGCAATGGTTTGATAAGCTATCTAGCTGATCTCCTGCTACCTGATGTAGTGTCAGCCTGCTACTTCTCTTGACTCTTCAAGAAATGGGCTCTTAACTGTAGAGAACAAAATGATACTCACCAGAGGGGAGGTGTGTGAGGAGATGGGTTAAATAGGTGATGGGGATTAAGGAATGCACTTGTCTATCATCTGTTATTAATATGAGTGATTCTGACCAGTGCAAGGTGGTATCCCATTGTGGTTTTGATTTGTATTTCCTTGATTTCACATTATGTTCAGCATTTTTTATGTGTTTATTAGTCATCTGTATATCTTCTTTGAAGAAATGTCTGTTCGTATCTTGAGCCCATTTTTTGACTTAATTTATTTTCTTTTGTTTTGGAGTGAGTTTGATAAGCTATATACAAATTTTGGATATTAGCCTTTTACCTTATATATAATTTGCAAATATATTCTCCCACTCTGTAGGTTGATTTTTAGTTTTGTTCACTCTTTCTTTTGCTGTGCAGAAGGTTTTCACCTTGATGAAGTCCCAATAGTTCACTTTTGCTTCTGTTTCCCTTGCCTCTGGAGACATATCTAGCAAAACGTCACTGCAGCCAAGGTCGAAGAGGTTGCTGCCTATGTTCTCCTCTGGGATTTTGATAGTTTACTGTCCCACATTTAGGTCTTTCATCCATTGTAAATTTATTTTTGTGTATGGTATAATGAAGCGGTCCAGTTTCACTCTTCTGCATATTGCTGTCCATTTTCCCCAACATCATTTATTGAAGAGACTCTTTTTTCCAATGAATAATCTTTCCTGGTAGTGTGTATACACACACACACACACGCATATATGTATATGTCAGTTATATGTATGTGTGTGCGTGTATATATATATATATATATATATATATAGTCAGTATCACACTGTCTAAATGATTATAGCTTTGTAATACAGCTTGAAGTCCAGAATTGTGACACCTCCTCCTTTGGTTTTCTTTTCAACATTATTTTGACTCTCTGGGGTTTTTCTGATTCCTACAGATTTTAAGATTGCTTGTTCCAGCTCTGTGCAAAATGCTTGTAGTGTTTTGATAAGCATCGGTTTGAATGTATAAAATACAATAAACCAATTTTTTAATCCAAAATTGTCTGCTCTTGTAGGTATGTTAATTTACCACATAGAAATCCAAGTTAAAACAAGATTTTGGGGGTGCCTGGATGGCTCAGTCAGTTAAGCGTCTATCTTTGGCTCAGGTCATGATCCCAGGGTCCTGGGATTGGGGCTTGCATCAGGCTCACTGCTCAGGAGAGAGAACATGCTTCTCCTTCTCTCTCTGCCTGCCACTCAGCGTACTTGTGCTCTCTCTTTCAAATAAATAAATAAATAAATAATTCAAAACATTTTTATTTCATAAGTAATAAATTGATTTTTCAAGTATTTAATGACTTCAGCTTGAGGCAGTGTGGAGCTTTTTTGCTAATTTTAATTCATTTATGAAGATTTCAGGTGTTTTTACTTTTGAAAGCTGATGTCTATTTTTAGAAGTCCTAAAAGTATCTAATTATAAAAGAAGAGAAGTATGCCCAGTATTTACCTTTATAGGTTGAATAATCTAACTTAAAAATAACTGATCACATAATTCTTTTATGCGAGCTATGAAAAAAGAGGTTGTTTACTAATGGTGAATGACTATTTAACTGAGAAAAGCTTTTATGTGTTTTACTTGTGAATATACAAATGCTTTCAATATCCAGATTTTGACTAATTAAAAAGGTGTAGTCTTCAAGAGGAAGAAAAAATAAAACAAAGATTGTTTAAATTTTTTATAAAGGAATTGTTGGTATGGTGGCTCAGTCAATAAGTGTCTGCCTTCTACATTGGAAAAGGAAAGGAAAAGTGAGTTGGGGAAATAGGAAGGGGAGACAAATCACGAGAGACTGTGGATTCTGAGAAACAAACTGAGGGTTTTGGAAGGGAGAGGGTGGGGGAATGGGTGAGTCTGGTGGTGGGTATTAAGAAGGGCACATATTACATGGAGCACTGGGTGTGACGCATAAAGAATGAATCTTGGAACACTGAAAAAATAAATTTAAATTAGAAAAAAAAGTGCCTGCCTTCTGCTCAGGTCATGAGATGAGCAGGTTCTGGGATCAAGCCCTGCCTTGGGCTCCCTGCTCTGCAGGAAGCCTTTTCTCCTTCTTCTATTTTCCCTGTATTTGTTCCTTCTCTCCTGTATATCTCTCTGACAAAAAAAAAAAAAAAAAAAGAAAGAAATAAAATCTTATAAAAAATAAAATAAAGTTATAATTTATCAAAGATTTACTAATATAGAAAGAAATGTTTACAAGTTCTCAAATTATATGTTAACAAAATGAGTTGAATTCCTTATAGTCCAGGTTTTTTTTTTTTTTTTTCTAATGAAAAGTTGCATAAACTCAAGGGTGTCCAATTCACACCTAATCTTTCTATTAGGAAAAGTTATAGTAAATTTTTTAGCTCCTATGCAAATGAAACAAAAGCTTAAGTTCCCTGAAGTGTTGAAGTCTATTAACAGGACAATGAAAATGATTATGTTATTTAATGATACAATTGTGGCTTTTTAGGGAATATTCCAGGAAAAACTCACAAAGCTCTCAGAATGTCAACAGTGTAAGGTATGTTAATTTTGTGACAAAAGGGATTTCTTTTGTAACTTCTGAAAACAATTATGTACAAATATTTCAGATAAACCAATTCAGAGTTTTACTAACAATGAGAAAATCTATAAAAGAATGAAAATTTAGTCAAAAATCAAACATTAAAAAAATTGTTGCCATGATCTTAGTTCTTTTTTTTTTTTTTAAGATTTTATTTATTTATTTATTTATTTGACATACAGAGGTCACAAGTATGCAGAGAGACAGGCCGGGGTGGGGGGGGGGGTGGGGGGAGGGGGGGAGAAGCAAGCTCCCTGCAGAGCAGAGAGCCCAATGCAGGGCTGGATCCCAGGACCCTGAGATCATGACCTGAGCCAAAGGCAGAGGCTTAACCCACTGTACCACCCAGGCGCCCTGATCTTAGTTCTTTACTCAGTATCAGAGTATTATGTATAAAAGTGTTTTTAACTATTTAAAGTCTCTCTTTCTTTCTACACCAATGTGTAGAAAAACATCAAGTTAGAAAATGTGCGAAGTATTATCTGGTCTGGAAAATCAAGTGTTAATCTTATTTTAAAATCTCTTCAAGACATATATACAGGGTTTTTCTATGCACAAGAAAATGGGAAAACCTAAGTGTGGTGGGGAAAAGTAAAAATATGTGTCTCTGTTTCCATAGCTATTTTCTGGCTTCTGAACAATTTAATTTACCTGACCAATCCCAGATCACTCCCCTCAATCACATTCTTCCTTACATATTACCCCATAAATTTTGACTAAAATTCATTAAACTGACAGAAATATTTGATTTTCCATCAAAATTTTAACTGTTCTCTCTTAGCTTCTAACAGAAAGCAGATTTTACGGGTGTAGGGAATTCTTTGGCTTTATTTATTTATTTATTTATTTATTCACAAACTCTTGACATATTTATTCACACTTATTATTCACAAACTCTTGACATAGATATATATGTATTTATATATATATGCATACGTACATATACATGTTTGTTGAATCATTGATTCAAGGAATAAACAAACATATAATTGAATCATCAATTCAAGGAATAAACAAACATATTATTTAAAAAATTGATTATAGCAGTTCACATCATTATCCCATTTTTTACAGATAATGGAATTTCATCTTGGGTGAAGTGTATTTCCAACTTCAAAAGCCTGGTAAGTGGTGGTGATGTTTCCCAATCCTTCTGTCTATTCAATCTAGAGCCAAGGTCCTGGTGACTCTTTCATAAGAGAATTTTGGATACAGGCTATATATGCCTAAGGTAATCATATAGTAAACTTAAAGTAGGGAAATTATAATTACTGCATTATAAAAAAAGTATACAAACATTCTTTGGAAACCTATAGAGGCACTGAACTGGACAATTCCCACCTGTTTAATGTGTTTGTGTTTGAGAACCATGTGAGAAACAGTCTTTTTGTGATGAAACAGGAGCTATTAAAATTGGATAAGATTTTTCTGTCTCTAAAATAGGAATATAATACTACTATTGAGATATTTAAAACTAATGTATAAATTTTACTTAGAAAATATTGAACAGGGGGGAGACAAGACATCAGGGAAGTAGGAGGAGGCGCTCTTTCAACGTGTACCCTAAAGTGAGCTGATTACCTACCAAAGAACTCCAATCACCCGTGAAATCAGCCTGAGATCAGAATTATACACGTCTAGATCTCTACAGGGGTGGAAGACGAGGGTGGGCAGGTAAAGCGGAGTGGGAACTTCTGACTGATATCGGAAGATAAATAAAAGGGGGAGGGAGCCACCAGAGGCGACCGATTGGAAAGGGATACCCCAATATGAGAGTGCCCTGCATCTGAAGACCAGCATTAACTTGGAGTCTGGTTGAAAGCACTCAAAAGGGAAAAGGATCGCAGGGGGGAAATTGTGGGAATAGGGGCAGCTAGGGAGAGGGGCTTAGTCCCTGGACCCAGGACAGCCTCCCCTGGCGCTGCGCCAGAGAGAGTGTGGCGGAGAAACCAGGTCTTGGTCCCTGAGCCGCCAGCGTGCCCAAGAATGCATGGAATCTGGCTCCCCTGAGGGGCCGGGAGCTGTGCCAGAAGGCAGAACGCGCACGAACTACCAGCCTGAGCTGTGCGCACGCCACACCCTCCCCTGAGAGAGGTGCACGAAGGCCCAGCCTGGTGCTCTGAGTCCCGCGCCGTGCTAGAGCCGGAGAGGGCCATGCCCCACCGCCTCCTCTGGGAGAGGTGCGTGCAAGCCTGGCGCTCTTAGATCCCGAAAGACCAGGCACCCGCAGCCCCTGCCAGCGGGAAAATCTCAGTGTGCAATTGCTGCTTGGAACCTCTCTGGCGGTCTGGAGCTGCCCAGACAGCCGCCGCTGCCATGGTTTTGAGTCCAGGCAGGAGATCCTGCATCCCCAGGGACCGCAACTAGGAACCTGCTCTGCCAGCAGCCTAGGGGCTGCAGCACCCACAGGGGAGCAGACTGAGGCTTCTCTCTGAGAGGGAGGTCAGGGTGCAGTTTGCTTTCCTCTAAACCTCCAAAAACCATCGAAAGCTGTCAAGGCAAGAGAAAAGAAGTGAACAAACATAAAACCTCCAGAGAACAAAAGGCTGAAAAAACCGGTTTCCTCAGAGCCCACCCCCTTGAGGGGGGCGGGAGGACTTAACTCAGGGAACATCATTGACTGAAAACCCACATGGCAGCCCCCTCCCCCAGAAAACAAACCAGGGAAGAAAAAAAAAAAAAAAAAGACTACAAGAGAACAACCACCACTACTTCACAGAACTATTTTTTTTTTTTTTAAAGATTTTATTTATTTATTTGACAGACGGAGATCACAAATAGGCAGAGAAGCAGGCAGAGAGAGAGGAGGAAGCAGGCTCCCCGCGGAGCAGAGAGCCCGATGCGGGGCTCGATCCCAGGACCCTGGGATCATGACCTGAGCTGAAGGCAGAGGCTTTAACCCACTGAGCCACCCAGGTGCCCCTCACAGAACTATTATTTTTAACTCATTCCCACTACTCTGGTTCATTTTTTTTTCTTTTTTCATATAGATAATGTTTTAACCTATCTACCATCACAGTGAGATGTCCAGTACATCAAATTCCATAATAAACTTCTAACCTGAACTTTTTGATACATACACCTGTGTTTTTCTTTGGCTTTTCTATTTTTATTTTATTTTATTTTTTAATTTAGTTTAGTTTAGTCCAGTTTATTCCTTTTTTATTTTTATTATCTAATATTCATATAGAGTTAAATTTCAAGGTAACCCCCTTTCTCCAACCAATGCTACCCCTATAGATAAACCAATTTTTAATACCCTTTTATCCTAGGAAAGTTGAGTCCTTTAACAAAGATATCAAGATACATCCAGGAAGAACCACAATAACCTTCCTCGCCCACACTGAGAATCTATAACCACCCTCCCATCTTTTTCTTCCGCCAGTGTTTCTGTGTATTTGTGTTTGTCCTGATAGTATATAAATTTTATACTTGGGGTTCTTTCTGACAAGGTTCTTCCTTTTTTTGCATATATATATATATATATATATATTCTCTTGTCATATACTTTTATCACTCTTTTTGTCTGTTTTTGTTTGTATACGTCATAAATCTTACCTTGGGGCCCATTTGGGCTGAACCTTCTCTTTTATCTTCCCTTTCTTTCCTGTCTCTCTCTCTCTCTCACTTTTTTCTTTTTCTTTTCTTTTTCCTTTTGTTTGGGTGGGGAATCTTGAGTGCTCAGAAGCGTTCCAGGGTGCGCCTTGACTGCACCACGGTCGATACATCCAGCTACATCTGTTCAGTCATCTCTCACCAAAATGACTAGGAGAAGGAATCCCCAACAGAAGAAAAATATAGAGGATGGGCCTTCTGCAACAGAGCTAACGGCTATCAACAAAGACAATATGTCGGAAAGAGAATTCAGGCTAACAATTATCCAGGCAATAGCTAGGTTGGAGAAAGCCATGGATGACCAAACAGAACTGATTAAGGCAGAATTGAAAGCCACCAGGGATGATGTTCACAATGTTAGGGCAGAGCTTAAGGCCACCAGGGATGAGGTTCACAATGCTCTCAATGAGTTCCAATCTAATCTAAATTCTCTAAAACTAGGGTAACTGATACAGAAGATAGAATTAGTGATCTGGAGGACAAACAGATAGAGAGAAAGGATCGGGAGGAAGCCTGGAACAAACAGCTTAGAAGCCACGAAAACAGAATCAGGGAAATAAATGATGCCATGAAACGTTCCAACGTCAGAATTATTGGAATCCCTGAATGGGAGGAGAAAGAAAGAAGTCTAGAAGATATAGTGGGACAAGTTCTTCATGAAAATTTTCCCAATCTCACGAATGGAACCAGTGATCATGTACTAGAGACAGAACGGTCTCCCCCCAAGGTGATACATTCCAAAAAAAACATCCAGGCACCTGATAGTAAAATTGAGAAATCATAACTGTAGATATAATCTCTTGAAAGCCGCTAGGACAAAGAAGCTCCTTACGTATAGAGGAAAGCCCATGTGGACGTCAGACCTGTCCACAGAGACCTGGCAAGCCAGAAAGGGCTGGCAAGATATATTCAGGGCACTAAATGAGAAGAACATGCAGCCAAGAATACTTTATCCAGCAAGACTGACATTCAAAATGGATGGAGAGATAAAGAGTTTCCAAGACAGACAAGGCTTAAAAGACTATGGAACCACCAAGCCGACACTGCTGGAAATATTAAGGGGGGGTTCTATAAAAGAGGAAAAATCCTAAGAATAGCATTGAACAGAAATATAGAGACAATTGACAGAAAGAAAGACTTCAAAGATAACACAATGTCAATAAAAACGTAACTCTCAATAATCACTCTCAATGTGAATGGCCTAAATACGCCCATAAAATGACACGGGGTGGCAGATTGGATAAAACGACAGGACCCATCCATATGTTGTCTACGAGAGACTCATTTTGAACCTAAAGATACACCCGGACTTAAAGTTAAAGGATGGAGAAACATCTTTCATGCCAATGGGCCTCAAAAGAAGGCCGGGGTAGCGATTCTCATATCAGATAAATTAGATTTTAAACTAAAGATGGTAGTCGGAGATACAGAAGGACACTACATCATTCTTAAAGGGACTATCCACCAAGATGATCTAACAATTGCAAATATCTACGCCCCCAATATGGGAGCAGCCAATTACATAAGAAAACTATTAATCAAGATAAAGAGTCATATTGATATGAATACAGTAATAGTAGGAGATCTTAACACGCCTCTCTCAGAAATAGATCATCGAAGCAGAAAATCAGTAAAGAAACGAGAGCATTGAATGACACATTGGACCAGATGGACCTCATAGATATATACAGAACATTCCACCCTAAAACAACAGAATACTCATTCTTCTCAAGTGCGCATGGAACGTTCTCCAGAATAGATCACATACTGGGTCACAAATCAGGGCTCACCAATACCAAAAGATTGAGATTATTCCCTGCATATTCTCAGATCACAATGCTTTGAAACTGGAGCTCAATCACAAGGAAAAGTTAAGGAGGAACACAAACACCTGAAAGCTAAAGACCACCTTGCTTAAGAATGCTTGGATCAGCCAGAAGATCAAAGAAGAACTTCAACAATTCATGGAAACCAATGAGAATGAAGACACTTCGGTCCAAAACCTATGGGATACAGCAAAGGCGGTCCTAAGGGGGAAATACATAGCCATCCAAGCCTCGCTCAAAAAAATGGAAAAATCCAGAATACACCAGCTGTCTCTACACCTTAAAGAACTGGAGAATCAACAACAAATCAAACCAACTCCACACGTAAGAAGAGAAAAAATCAAGATTAGAGCAGAGATCAGTGAGGTAGAAATCAGAGATACAGTAGAACATATCAATGACACTAGAAGCTGTTTTTTTGAAAGAATCAATAAGATCAATAAACCATTGGCCACACTAATCCAAAAGAAAAGAGAGAAAGCCCAAATTAATAAAATTATGAATGAAAGGGAGAGATCACAACTAACACCAAGGAAGTAGAAACAATCATCAGAAGTTATTATCAACAGTCATATGCCAATAAGCTAAACAACCTAGATGAAATGGATGCATTCCTGGAAAACTAGAAACTCCCAAAATTGAACCAGGAAGAAATTGACAACCTGAATAGACCAATATGTAGTAACGAGATTGAAGCAGTGATCAAAAGCTTCCCAAAAAACAAGAGCCCGGAACCTGATGGATTCCCTGGGGAATTCTATCAAACTTTCAAAGAAGAAATAACACCTTTTCTCCTGAAGCTTTTTCAAAAAATTGAAGCAGAAGGAAAACTTCCAGACTCTTTTTATGAAGCTAGCATTACCCTGATCCTCAAACCAGACAAAGACCCTACCAAAAAGGAGAATTTCAGACCAATATCCCTGATAAATATGGATGCTAAGATTCTCAACAAGATCCTAGCAAACAGGATCCAACAGCACGTTAAAAAGATTATCCACCATGACCAGGTGGTATTCATCCCTGGGTTACAAGGATGGTTCAACATTCGCAAATCAATCAGTGTGATAGAACAAATCAATAAGAGAAGAGAGAAGAACCACAGGGTCCTCTCAATTGATGCAGAAAAAACATTTGACAAAATACAGCATCCGTTCCTGATTAAAACACTTCAAAGTATAGGGATAGAGGGGACATTCCTGAACTTCATCAAATCTATCTATGAAAGACCCACAGCAAGTATCATCCTCAATGGGAAAAAGCTTGCAGCCTTCCCACTGAGATCCAGAACATGACAAGGATGCCCACTCTCACCACTCTTGTTCAACATAGTATTAGAAATCCTAGCAACAGCAATCAGACAACAAAGAGAAATAAAAGTTATCAAATTGGCAAGGAAGAAGTCAAACTCTCTCTCTTCGCAGATGACATGATTCTTTATATGGAAAACCCGAAAGACTCCACCCCCAAACTTCTAGAACTCATACAGCAATTAGTAACGTGGCAGGATACAAAGTCAATGTACAGAAATAAGTGGCTTTCTTATACACTAACAATGAAAATACACAAAGGCAAATTAGATAATCGATTCCACTTACTATAGCACCAAGAACCATAAGATACCTCAGAATAAGCCTAACCAAAGAGGTTAAGGATCTGTACTCTAGGAACTACAGAATACTCCTGAAAGAAATTGAAGAAGACACAAAAAGATGGAAGACCATTCCATGCTCTTGGATCAGAAGAATAAACATTGTGAAAATGTCTATACTGCCTAGAGCAATCTGTACTTTTAATGCCATTCTGATCAAAAGTCCACCGGTATTTTTCAAAGAGCTGGAGCAAATAATCCTAAAATTTGTATGGAATCAGAAGAGACCCCGAATTGCTAATGAAATGTTGAAAAACAAAAATAAAACTGGTGGCATCACGTTACCTGATTTCAAGCTTTCCTACAAAGCTGTGATCACCAAGACAGCGTGGTACTGGCATAAAAACAGACACATAGACCAGTGGAACAGAGTAGAGAGCCCAGATATGGACCCTCAACTCTACAGTCAAATAATCTTCGACAAGACAGGAAAAAATATCCAGTGGTAAAAAGACAGTCTCTTCAATAAATGGTGCTGGGAAAACTGGACAGCTATATGTAGAATGAAACTCGACCATTCTCTTACACCGTACAAAAAGATAAACTCGAAATGGATAAAAGACCTCAACGTGAGACAGGAATCCATCAGAATCCTCGAGGAGAGTATAGGCAGTAACCTCTTCGATATCAGCCATAGCAACTTCTTTCAAGATATGTCTCCAAAGGCGATGGAAACAAAAGCAAAAATGAACTTTTGGGATTTCATCAAGATCAAAAGCTTCTGCACAGCGAAAGAAACAGTCAACAAAACAAAGAGGCAACCCACGGAATGGGAGAAGATATTTGCAAATGACAGTACAGACAAAAGGTTGATACCCGGGATCTATAAAGAACTCCTTAAACTCAACACACACAAAACAGACACTCATATTAAAAAATGGGCAGAAGATATGAACAGACACTTCTCCAATGAAGACATACAAATGGCTATCAGACACATGATAAAATTTTCATCATCACTAGCCATCAGGGAGATTCAAATCAAAACCACATTGAGATACCACCTTCCACCAGTTAGAATGGCCAAAATTAGCAAGACAGGAAACAACGTGTGTTGGAGAGGATGTTTAGAAAGGGGAACCCTCTGACACTGTTGGTGGGAATGCAAGTTGGTGCAGCCACTTTGGAGAACAGTGTCGAGATTCCTCAAGAAATTAAAAATAGAGGTTCCCTATGACCCTGCAATTGCATTCCTGGGTATTTACCCCAAAGATACAGATGTAGTGAAAAGAAGGGCCATCTGTACCCCAAATTTTATAGCAGCAATGGCCACGGTCGCCAAAATGTGGAAAGAACCAAGATGCCCTTCAACAGACAAATGGATAAGGAAGATGTGGTCCATATACACTGTGGAGTATTATGCTTCCATCAGAAAGGACGAATACCCAACTTTTGTAGCAACATGGACGAGACTGGAAGAGATTATGCTGAGTGAAATAAGTCAAGCAGAGAGAGTCAAGTATCATATGGTTTCACTTATTTGTGGAGCATAACAAACAATATGGAGGACAAGGGTAGATGGAGAGGAGAAGGGAGTTGAGGGAAATTGGAAGGGGAGGTGAACCACGAGAGACTATGGACTCTGAGAAACAACCTGAGGGTTTCGAAGGGGCGGGGGTGGGAGGTTGGGGGAGCCCAAGGTGGTTACTAGGGAGGGCACGGATTGCATGGAGCACTGGGTGTGGTGAATATACAATGAATACTATTATGCTGAAAAGAAATAAACCATTAAAAAAAAGAAAAAAGAAAATATTGAACAGTAGTATATGCCTTGAAAATAATGGAACTGAAATAATAATCATAGTATTTCTGAAAACTATATCAAGGGATATTTAAGGTGCATTTGTGATATCTTGGGTACATTTCTTAAACATATTTTCTTGAAACATATTGTCATACTGGTTTGACCAGATGCTATCAGATAAAGTACAATCATCCTGGTTTGATTAAGATATAGAGACCTGGTGATGGGTATTAAGGAGTGCATGAATTGCATAGGGCATTGGGTGTTCTAGGTAAACAATGAATCTCAGAACACTACATGAAAAACAAATTATGTACTACTGTATGGTGACTAGCATAACATAATAGAGAATAATAATAAAAAACTGATATAGACTGAGCTTCAACTTTGAAATGATTATATCATACATTGATGAAAACCAATATTTTCATATAGATAACTGGAAATTAAAGACATACAGGTAAACAATTACAAATTATTGTTTCTCTCTCTGAACAACCTTAAAACTATTGAGAATAAAAAAAAGCTATTGAGAACATAAGTTGTTTTGGTTTAGTTGTTAAACATGTAGAGGTAGTATCTTGGTAATGATGGTATGGTTTTCTTTTCATCAGAAGCCATATACATAAAGAATGATAAGAATGCATTAATAATGTGACAGCTTATTAAATATTTAAAACCTACATATAATATCAGATATTTGTAAAACAAAACAAAGTCAAAACCACTTCATCTGACCCTCGAAGAACACAAAGTTGTATACAATTCAATCCTTGAGGAATTTATCAATAACAATATCAACAAAATAGGAAGGATATCTGCTTGATTTCTTTTCAATGTGAAACAGTTTGTGAAACATGTCTTAAAACTGATGTGGTAAAAAACAAGTCATGAGATTGGACAAGTTGTCTAAAAACTTCACACGCAAGATATTTTATAAGTTTATAAGTTTAATAAGTTTATTATAAGTTTCCAAAGAATACTAACAAAATGGCGTTATAGGTAACGGATCGATGTGAAGGAATCTGGATTATAAGATTTTGAACAGAATTTAGAAGAATTTATTTTCAAATAAACCATGAGTAATGTAGTTTTTCATGGTCCAATTGTTGTTGTTGTTGTTGTTGTTATTAGAATTGAGGGGGAAAAAAGTTGTAAAAGAATAATAGAGGAGATCCAGGAAAATACATGTAACACAGGTAAGTTAAAATGAAAGTTGGTTAATTCAACCGCTGGTGAATAAACCGGAGGAGGTGATGACATAAGCAATAAAGATGTGGTGGCAATGGTCGACAACTTGTTAAGTTATGCAGAATCACAGGAAGAAATTCTAAGAAAAGTTGAACAAGCTGAAGATTAAAGTGAGAAAAACAGTCCGTAATTTAACAGAAAAAAAAATGCTAAATTAGTATTGGAAGATATTGTGCTATAATTTTGTTGCTTTGTTTTCAGCTAGTAGAATCAAAAAAGTTTTGAAAAGTTGGAAAATTGAAGATGATAAAGAAGGAGCATTAAGGGTAAGTTCAAGAGGCATGCAGGAAATAATAATACTTGGCCCTTTCATTCTCTCTTTAAGAGCAGAGATAAATGAGCCAGAAAAAAAAAATAATTTGAAGTACAAAAATGTAACCAAAAATTAGGAATAGAATCAGTGTAGGTAAATGTATCAGCTTATGAGTTTATACTCCATTTGAGATATTGGAGTAAGTAAAGTTACAAATGATATCAATATTTTGTCATAGGAACAGAAGATAATTTTTCACTATTTTGAATAGAACATTAGTTCTAGAAAAAAATCATTTTACCCCATATTGTCCATACCCGCAAATAAAAATGTAAGACCAAAAACAACAAAAATATTTTATTCTAATTATCCAGTGTTCAACATTATCTCCAAGATTTCATTCAAATGCAACTGTATTTATGTAATCTATATCTATATTTATACATAACTGATCATGAGAAAATTGCATCCTCCAATGGAAGTGTATAGAAATATGGATTGAAGTTTAATATATTTATTGCAAGTTGTGGTTGTCACTTCATTACTATAGTTGAAATAAAATACTATGATAAAAAATAACAATACTCCATAGACTAAAGGAGGATATTTTCTTTCAAAAATATTAGGGGTTTCTGGGGTTATGGACATTGGGGAAGGTATGTGCTATGGTGACTGCTGTAAACCTGGCGATTCACAGACCTGTACCCCTGGGGCTAATAATACATTATATGTTTATAAAAAAATAAAAAAAAATAAAATTAGGGGTTTCGATATAGATTAGAATTAGGTAGGGGTCAAGACTAAACTATTTAAGAACCATATTTTCATAATTTGATTCTTCATGAGCTCAGGACTTCACTTCTTACTTTCCAGGTAAAAATTGCATTACCCACAGATGCTAAATTCCACCATCATGATGGGATTTCTCTTCATGGGATTTTCTCGTTTATGGGAGCTATGGGATTTGCATGCCATAACCTTCTCTCTGATGTATGTAGTCACTCTGATGGGGAACATTATCACTGTTACTGTTCCCACACTTGGCAGGAGTCTTCACACACCCATGTACTTCTTCCTCAGGAATCTGTCTATCTTGGATGCCTGCTACATTTCTGTAACAGTTCCTAACTCATGCATCAATTCCCTGCTTGACAGCAGCACCATTTCAAAGGCTGGGTATGTAGCTCGGGTCTTCCTAGTGGTTTTCTTTGTATATGTGGAGCTTCTGTTTCTGATTATCATGGCCCATGACTGCCATGTGGCTATCTGCCAACCACTTCACTACCCTATGATCATGAACTCTCAAATCTGCATCCGAATGACTCTGGCTTCCATACTCAGTGGTCTCATATATGAGGGTGTGTACACTGGCAACACATTCCTGCTGCCCTTCTGTCTGCCTAATGTCATCCATCAGTTTTTTGGTTTGGTTTGGTTTGGTTTGGTTTTGTGATATCACCTCACTGATAAAGTTCTCCGGCTGTGATACCTTTAGCAATGAGATGGTGATTGTTGCCTCTGATCTGGGTATGGGTGGTCACTGTTTCATTTTCATCATCAGGTCTTACATTCACATATTTTCTACCATTTTCACATTTCCAAGTGGAGCAAACAGAAAAAAAGCTTTTTCTACTTCTGTACCTCACATCCTTGTGGTGTCAGAATTTTACGTATACCTGAGGCCATCTGATAGTTCACTCTCCAGGACATGGTCCTTTCTGTCTTCTATTCCATAACCCTTCCACTCTTCAACCCTATTATTTACAGTCTTAGAAATGAACAAATGAAATGTTCCATTAATAAAATGAGGATAATGTTTATTCAGGAAATGTATAGGAAATTGCTGAGGCTCATCCTACATTAAAAGTCATGTTTTCAGCAATAAATTGAGAAATTGATTGGAATTCTATCAATATAACTGACATTAATAAATAATGTCATTAAAATATATCATTTATCAATATAATTTCCCTTCTGAAGTGTTGAATTATCTGAGTATGTCACTGGGTAAAGGATCCGATATTACAAATAAGAAATCCCTATTCATGCTTTGACAACTTAAGAACACTCACTAAAGGACACGTGGGTGGCTCAGTGGGTTAAAGTCTCTGCCTTCGGCTCTGGTCATGATCCCAGGGTCCTAGGATCAAGCACCGTGTTGGGCTCTCTGCTCAGCAGGGAGCCTGCTTCCTCCTCTCTCTCTGCCTGCTTCCCTGCCTACTTGTGATCTTTGTCTGTCAAATAAATAAAATCTTTAAAAAAGAAGAACACTCACTAAAAATTTAAGTCTAAAAAGACAAAAAAGTATCCTTAGAAGTATTTTATAGTAAGCTTCTGTTATGTATTTATTCATAATTTAAATATTTAATAACTTAGTACTAAAGAGTAGTATAGAAGAAATTGTCACAATCATTCAAAAGTAAATATGAAAAATATAGGTTCTTCTGAATATCATGATATATGGATGCAGTGTAGCTAAAAAAAAAAAGTGAATTTGGTGAGGTTATGGAGTCATGTATGAGAGGATCATATTTTACACAAGTTGTTCATTTGGCAAGGGAAATATAGATACATTATACTTGTCATCAGACCAAAATTTTGCTGAAAATATTTTCAAGTGGCTTGGGGATACATTTACATGCTTATACTTTAAACATTTTTTGCTAGATTGACTAAAGGAATGTACAAATTTTCTCTCCCCATTAATCCTCACATGCTTCTCCATACATCCATTAAGACAAGTGAGAAGTAAAAATAATGTTATTTTGCTTTCTGATAGTGTCATCTAAAAATATTTATATTTTTGTTAATAATATCAGCCATTATATGGTAGATTATACTGTAAGAATTAGAAACCTCAAAGTTTTAGTAGCTTAAGATAACAAAGGTTTACTTCTAGCTCATAGCATATGCCAAATGGGGGCTATCAGGGGACTCTGAATTGGATGCATTGGACAGAGCCATTGAAAATAAGAACTCAGTCACGCTGAAATGAGTTTTAAGCATTTACTTTAAAAAATGCAAATAGAAAAAGTGGGAGCGTTCTCCAATCAGAAGCCACATGACTATTGCTGAACTGAAAATATCAGTGTTGTGGGTTCTTTCATAAATTTCGATATAATTTAAGGTAACTAATGGACACTTTGCAGGAAGATTTTGACATCCACAGTAGAGAAACTTGAGCTCTCAAGGAGACAAACAGTTATCAAATGTTACAAAAAAATCCAAATATGCATTTTGAAAACAGGTTTTAATGATAAACAATGTAAGCTGTGTATTTTAAAAGAGATTCAAACACATATTTTGACATCAAGGAGAATCAGAGTACCAAAGATATGGCATTCATGTGAAAAGAAATTTTGAAGTACATATGAAAACAAAAAGAGTCATAGCAGAACCTTTCTGTTTTAAAATAACATAAAATAGTTGAGTATGGGAAAAGAGAATACCTAGTCAAGACTCAGTCACAGGGAGAAAGAAAATGTAAAAATGCGCACACCAGTTCTTTATGTCCCCGCCAGTCATTTCTGCTCATGTTTTATTGGCCAAGTAAGTCACATGGTCACACTTGCTGTCAAAGTGAGAAGTGGGCAACCTACCCACACTTTAAGAAGGGGAAATGAACAATAATGCCATTAAGTACTAGAAATGATCTATATCTCCTGACTCAAAGGATGAAATGTGAGATTCTGACTGCTTGTTGTCTATGTAGTTATTATTAGCATTATGATCACTGTACATATTCTAAGACATCACATCATAACAAAAGTTTCCAAAGCATAATATGTGTAACATAAAGTGGCACCAGTTGTACAAAGCCTTTAATGCATTATCTTATCAACTCTTTAACAACCTCATGTAACTGATAATAATGTTCCCACATTTTACAGATGAGTGCCCTGGTTTAGAAATATATGAGTTTGCCTATTTTCTATTGTATTTATTTATGCTTTCATAATTCTATTCTATGATTTTCCTCCTACTTTGGGCTCAGTTTGTACTTAAAAAAAATATTCCTTGTGTCTTAAACTTAGATCATTAGACATAGACAGAGTTAATACTGTAAAGTTCCCTCTAAATACTGCTTTTGTTGAGTCACATAAATTTTGCTATGTTGTATTATATTTTTGTTTTTATGGGATTTTACTGATTTCAAATTTGATTTTCTTTTTGCCTTATTGGTTGCAAAATAGTATGTTGTTTAATTGCCATAAATTGACAGTTTTCCAATTTTTCTATTGTTATTAATTACTAGTTTTATTACATTGTGGTAGAAAAATATATTTTGTGTGATTTCATTATTCTCAAATCTTTAAAAACTTGTTCTTTGACCTAACATATGATCTATCTTGGAGAGTGTTGCTCCTGTGTTTGAGAAAAAAAAAAAATTAAAAAAAGGTATATTCTGCTGCTATTGAATGGAATGTCCTATATATGATCACTAAGTACATTTAGTCCATAGTGATGTTCATGTTCACATTATTGATTTATTTATTGATTCTCTGTACAGATGATCTATTAGAAATTGGTATCATGGCCTGGGAATACTTCTTAATAGCTCACAACTTCACTCTCTGATTCCTTGCGTTTTCTCTCTACTTCCTTTGGAATAAATAAACTGACTTTGGAACAGAGTATACTTTTCAGCCTGAGTTTCACAAAATTCAAGTAATCTAAAATCGTTGTTGTTGTTGTTGTTGTTGTATAAAATGTCTTTTCCTGCATGGTATATGAAATTCACAAAACCATATTCACTTGTGATGTCAGCTGAAAGTTTGAGGGTCCCCAAAGCATTCCCGGTTTCAATAATTTGCTAGAAATACTCACAGAATTCAGAAAAGCCTTTAGCCAGTGGTTATATTGTATTACAGCAAAAGGGATACAGATCCAAATTACCAAGGGATACAATATCTCAAGTGACCCAAAGAATCAGAAAAACAAATAAATTTATGAAGCAGGACATTTGAAGGGGTTGCAAGTTACAATACAGGAGCTGAGATAAAAGGGCAAATATTCCTTTAAGAAAGATTAATCCATTACTGAGGAATTCTCTTTAGTCTCTGCAGGCCAGAAAAAATTCTTTAAAAATTCACAGATTTCTGAGACAGGAAAACAGAAAACATGAGCAAACTGAAAACCAGTAAACAAATTGAATCAATAATCAAAAAATTCCCCCAAAACAAAGTCTGAGGCCGGATGGCTTCACAAATAAATTCTACCAAACATCTTAAAAACGTTAATACAGATTCTTCTCTATTCAAAAAAAAAAAAAAGAAGAAGGAGAGAAAGAAAAGAAAAAAGAAATAAAAAGAAAACAACAAAACTCATTATATGAGGACAACATTACCCTGATACCAAAACCAGACAAAGACTCAACTGGAAAGCAGAATGACAGGCCAATATCCCTGATGAACATTGATGCAAAAATTATCAACAAAATTCTAGCAAACTGAATCCAACAGAACATCAAAAGACTCATTCATTATGATCAAAAGATATTTATTCCTGGGATGCAAGGGTGGTTCAACACTTGCAAATCAATCAGTTTCATATACCACATTAATAAAAGAAAGGATAAGAACCATTCTATATTTTTAACAGATGCAAAAATTTTTGAGAAAGCTTTTTGGGAAAGTTTTTAATTTAATTTTATTTTATTTTATTTTATTTTATTTTCAGCGTAACAGTATTCATTGTTTTTGAGAAAGAACACCCATTCATGATAAAGGCATTCAAAAAGGAGTGTTAGAGGGAAAATACATCAACATAATAAAGTTCATATACAAAAAAACCCACAGATGATATTATCCTCAATGGGGAACACATGAGCTTTTCCCTTATGGTTAGGAACAAGACAGGGATGTCCACTCTCACCAAAGCTATATAACATAATACTGGGAATTTTAACCACAACAGCCAGAAACCACCATTTGTAGATGACATGATACTCTATACAGAAAACCCAAAATACCCCACCAAAAAATTCCTAGAACTAAGACATGAATTCTAGAGTTGCAGTATATAAAACCAATATAAAGAAATATGTTCTATTTCTATACGCCAATAATGAAACAGTCAAAAGAGAAATCAAGGAATTAATCCAATATACAATTGTACAAAAAAAAAAAGATATTTTGAAATAAACCTAATAAAAAAGGTAGAATATCTGTACTCTATGGGGTTCCTGGGTGGCTTAGCTGGTTAAGCCTCTGATCTCAGTGTCCTGGGATCGAGATCTGCATCAGGCTCTCTGCTTGGCAATGAGCCTACTTCCCCCTCTCTCTCTGCCTGCCTCTCTGACTATTTGAGATCTCACTCTCTCTGACAAATAAATAAATAAAATCTTTTTAAAAAAGAATATCTGTACTCTGAAAGCTATAACACTGTTGAAAATAATTGAAGATGATAAAAGAAATGGAAAACAAAGTTAAAGGCTCATGTATTAGAAGAACAAATTTTGTTAAAATGTTTATATTACCAAGTGAAATCTACACATTTAATGCAAGGCCCATCAAAATGCCATAAGCATTTTTCACAGAGATAGAAGAAGTGATCCTAAAATTTCTGTGGAACCACCAAATACCCTAAATAGCCAAAACAATCTTGAAAAAGCAAAGCAAAGCTGGAAGCATCATATTTACAGATAACAAATTCTATTACAAAGCTGTAGTGATAAAGACAGTATGGTAATGGCACAAAATATAAAAATATCAGTAGAACAGAATAGAAAGGCTGGAAATGATCACACAACTACATGGTCAACTATTCTTTGACAAAGCAGGAAAGACTACCCAGTGGAAAAAATACAGTCTTTTCAACAAATGGTGTTGGGAAAACTGGACAGGCACATGCATAAAAATGAAACTGGACCACTTTCTTACACTATACACAAAAATAAATTAAAAATGGATTAAAGATCTAAATGTGAGAGAGGAATCCATCAAAATCCTAGGGGAAAGCACAGGCAGCAACTTCTTTGATATCTGCCATAACATCTCCTTTTTAGATATGTCTCCTGCACTAGGGAAACAAAAATAAAAATAACCTCTTGTGTCTTTACCAAAATAAAAATCTGCACAGCAAAGGGAACAACCAACAGGCCTAAAAGAAAATCTGCAGAATGGAAGATGATATTTGCAAATGATAAATGGCTAGTATCCAAAATATATACAAACATCAACCTCAACATCCAAAAACCAGATTAGCTAGTTAAAAGTGGTCAGACATCCAGATGTCTAACAGACACATGAAAATATGCTCAACATCACTCATCATCTGGGAAATACAAATCAAAACTGCAATGAGATGTCACTTCATGCCAATCAGAATGGCTAAACTTAGCTACACAGGACACAACAGGTGTTCACAAAGATACGGAGAAAGGGGAACCCTTTTATACTGTTGGTGGGAATGCAAGCTGGTGCAGGCACTCTGGAAGACAGTATGAAAGTTTTTTTTAAAAAGTTCAAAATGCAACTACATTTTGATCCAGCAATTGCACTACTAGGTATTTGATCACAAAATACAAAAATACTAATTTGAAGGGGTACATGCACCTTGATGTTTACAGCAGCATTGCCAACAATAACCAATTATGGAAAAAAAATCAAATGTACATTGATCAATGAATGGGTAAGAAGATTCAGTATGTTTACACAGTGGAATAGTACTCAGCCATCGAAAAATGAAATCTTGCCATTTACAATGACATGTATTGAGCTAGAGTGTATTATGCTAAGTGCAATAAGTCAGTCAGGGAAGGACAAAAGTCCATATGATTTCAGTCATAGGTGAAATTTAAGAAACAAATCCAATAAACATATGGGGGGGAGAGGGAAATAAACCATAAGAGATGTGCTCAACTATAGAGAAGAACCTGTGGGTTGATGGAGGGAAGGTATGGTTGATGAGTATTCAGGAACATATTTGTTATCATGAGAAAATAAAAAGAAATACGAGATTTAAGATTCAGATAGAGAAAAAACAAACAAACAAGCAATAACAAAAAACAAACAAACAAACAAAAAAACCACCCTCCTATTTCTCAAAGAAATAATCACCTGAGTAGAAAAACCAAAATCAACAGATCCTTTTATTAAGATCAAAAGAGAGTTCATAAAGATCAGTGTTGGAACACAACCTGGATGCTCACTAATGTGACTGGGGTCCTGTCGGATCCTGTGAGAAAACGCCAAAAGATGGAGGGCAAGAGTCTTCCTGGGCTGACACCCTTAATAAACACACGAGGGCCCCCAGAGTGCTTTCATGTCCTCTTTTAAGTGTATCTGGTAAGTGTGGCGAATCTTTAACTTGCTCTTGTCATTTAAAGCTGAGAGATAATCATTGTTGTTCACTGGTCCCACTTGATTGCTTGCACGTAGCCCACATTTCACATGCAGTTCACGTCCTGCATGTAAATCTATCCTGTTTGAAACTGGAGTTTGGGGATGCCTGGGTGGCTCAGTTGGTTAAGCAGCTGCCTTCGGCTCAGGTCATGATCCCAGCATCCTGGGATCAAGTCCCACATCGGGCTCCTTGCTCAGCAGGGAGCCTGCTTCTCTCTCTGTCTCTGCCTGCAACTCTGTCTGCCTGTGCTTGCTCTCACTCTCTCTCTCTCTGACAAAAAAAAAAAAAAAAAAACTGGAACTTGTGTAAAGTATAAAAGTGATTGTAATAAATACTTGTCTACTGATTATCAGTCGGTAGTCCCCCCATAATTTTGGCTCTGATCACCAGGATCCTCACCTCGCAAAGGTGACAGATCAGTCTACAAAATTCCTTAGCTTTTTCTCTAAGTGGTAATTTAGGAAATGTAAAATGCTATTTACAATAAAAGGTAAGTATAAAATAAATATTTCAATGTAACTTGTAATACAAAAATATCCTATATGGATAAAATAAAGGACATGCAAAATGACTAATGTTCATCATCACTAGCCATCAGGGAGATTCAAATTAAAACCACATTGAGAAACCACCTTCCACCAGTTAGAATGGCCAAAATTAGCAAGACAGGAAACAACGTGTGTTGGAGAGGACGTGGAGAAAGGGGAACCCTCTTCTACTGTTGGTGGGAATGCAAGTTGGTGCAGCCGCTTTGGAGAACAGTGTGGAGATTCCTCAAGAAATTAAAAATAGAGGTTCCCTATGACCCTGCAATTGCATTCCTGGGTATTTACCCCAAAGATAGAGATGTAGTGAAAAGAAGGGCCATCTGTACCCCAATGTTTATAGCAGCAATGGCCACGGTCGCCAAACTGTGGAAAGAACCAAGATGCCCTTCAACGGATGAATGGATAAGGAAGATGTGGTCCATATACACCATGGAGTATTATGCCTTCATCAGAAAGGACGAATACCCAACTTTTGTAGCAACATGGACGGGACTGGAAGAGATTATGCTGAGTGAAATAAGTCAAGCAGAGAGAGTCAAGTATCATATGGTTTCACTTATTTGTGGAGCATAACAAACAATATGGAGGACAAGGGTAGATGGAGAGGAGAAGGGAGTTGAGGGAAATTGGAAGGGGAGGTGAACCATGAGAGACTATGGACTCTGAGAAACAACCTGAGGGTTTCGAAGGGGCGGGGGGTGGGAGGTTGGGGGAACCCGGTGGTGGGTACTAGGGAGGGCATGGATTGCATGGAGCACTGGGTGTGGTGAAAAAAACAATGAATACGCTGAAAAGAAATAAATCATTTAAAAAAATGACTAAGAGAAAGAGATATTCTGTGTTCAAGGATGGCATCACAATAACAATGCCAATTCTCTTTGATACACATTTCAAATATTTATTTACAGATCTAATATTACTTAGTGTTAAATCATAATAACATAAAAAGAAAAAAAATTGGGACACTACGAATCTCAAAGCCAAACTTAGAGTATATAGAATCTTAAAATCTGATAAAGGAGAAATTATATATTAAAAGGATAAAAATTAATATTGCCTTGTGTAGTGAAAACTTGCTCAGTATAGGGAAAAATAAATTTAGAGTCCTATTCACATGTATACAGAAAACTGACCCCTGTTGATAAAAGACTTTAATAAGGAAGGTTATATTATAGAAATTTGAACATAGCATAAAACAATCTACTTATTTTTTTTTAAAAAGATTGCATCTATTTATTTGACAGAGATTACAAGTAGGCAGAGAGGTAGACAGAGAGAGAGGGTGAAGCAGAGAGCCTGATGCAGGGCTGGATCCCAGGACCCTGAGATCATAACCTGAGCCTAAGGCAGAGGTTTAACCCACTGAGTCACCCAGGCGCCCCAAAATAATCTACTTCTTATAAGGAAAGATTTAGGAAATAGTATTTAACTGCATAAAATTATGAAATTTAGTAAAAGACATCATGGTCAAAGTTAACACAATGATAAGGACTGAAAGAAGATAATTTACATTCCTAAAACAAACAAAACAATAGAATCTAATATGTTTAAGAAATTTCTACATATCATTGAAGAAACCTCAATTTAACTAAAAGTCAGGGAAATAAAAGTTAGATAACAATAAAGTACCACTCTGTTAAATAAAACAGGAAAATTTTAGAGGCTGAATTATGTTAAATGGTGCAATGAATGTGGGCATATAAATTTTTTCCAAATTGGCACTTGTAGCATAGTTGGATGTTGGCATTTTTGGGTACAATCTACTGATATTAGTTAATTTATATTTAAGATTCAGCAATTGTGCTCATGGTCATTTATACAAAAATAAATTCTCAGAAATATCTGAATAATGAAAACAATGTAAATAACTTCAAACTTTCTTCCAGATATGAATAACTGGGTCCCCAAAGAATGTGATTTAACCATAAATTTTTTTATTTTTAATAAAATGCATAGATTTAAGCAGTTTGTGATGTAAGACAGAATTTAAAGCCTTTCTTAATAAATCTTAGATTATTATTAATCTTATATTATTGTTAATCTAAGATTTATTGTCTATAATTTATTTATAGATTCATTTTTATATTTATTTATTTATATATGTATTTATATGATCTATAACGTATTATTATTATATTATTATAAAATAAACAAGAGATAACATCTTCAATGACTTCAAGAATTGTTTTCAAGCTGTAGAAATAAAAACCAGGTAATACTGTGATTAATTTATTTAAGTAATGACTTCAAATAGGTACTTTCATGTATGGAAATGTGATAAATATTAAATGGCATTATAAATCACTGTGTAAAGATGGTCTAATGTAACACAAAATTTTGTGAAAATTGGAATATCTATATAACAACATGAATTTATACTATTATTTTGCTTTCACAAGAGATGAATTAATGACTTTTAAGGCAATTCATTGAAGAGGATATGAGACAACTACCCATTCAATAGAAACAAAATGCATATTAATGTAAGAATGAGAAACATTTCTCACAAATAGGCTCACGGAAGTTAGTTTTTTTTAAAAGATTTATTTATTTTAAAGAGAGAGAGAGAGAGCATGAGTAGGGTAGGTGCAGAGGGAGAGGGAGAGAGAATCTCAAGCAGACTCCCCATTGAACAAGAAGCCTGATATGGGGCTCAATCCCTGGAGCCTGAGATCATGATCTGAGCCAATTTCAAGTGCTGGCTGCTTAATCAACTGAGCCACCCAGGCACCTCTAGGTTCATAAAAGTTAAAAAAAAAAAAGTAACAAATGATTTTGACAATGTAATGAAACAAAATGATCTTTCTGTTTGCACTGTTAGTGAAAATATAAAATCCTACCAAATTTCCCTGCAAACAATCAGGTGGGATTTTTGATAATCCAGACATTTTCCTTCTAGGATGTTGTTTTTATCCTATGTAACCTCTAGGTGGGGAACGTCATTAACAAAATGAAGGGTTACTTAGAAGCTGAGGTCAATATTGAATGAGCAATAGATTCATAGGGAAGTAATGGTTCAGAAGTGGACATGGTAAATATGAGATACAGAAGGAATGTCAAAAAATATAAATTACAGGCATTTGGTAGCATCTGGAATTTAGAAAAAGAATATTAAATGAAGATAAACAGAGGCAGTGATCGTAAATGTGAACGAAAGAAAATGAGAAGGACAATTTGAAATTTGGGGGAGTCTAATTAGCCATGGAGGAAAAATTAACCAAGCACACAATATTTGGAAATAATGACAAGATAACCAGTACCAGAATCTGAAGAGAGTAACCACAAATAGCAAGTGTTCAAATAAGAAAAGGAAAAGAAATTAAAATTGTGTTGAAATTTCCAGTGTAGAAATTTCAAGCAAAGTGACTCTACAAATGAAACCACTTGAATAATCAGTTTGGAAATAATTAGTGAAATTTAAATGAGTTCTATTTAGAGGTAATAAAGCCCAAATCTCAATGATTATCTCTGTTCGTTTTATTTTAGAATCAGGAAGCAACTGCTTGTTTGTCACTTAATCTTATGGAGTTAATAGTGAAATACTTTTAGATCATGAAAATAATTTTAAAAAGAAATTGAAATGGAGTCATTAATATATGAATGAGGCAAGAAACACAGGGGGAAGTATAGGGGGCTTATACTATTAATCTAGAAAGTAAATGTGTTTTATTTTGATATCAAATACTAATAAAATTCACATTTTCAAAATAACTAACTCTATATGAGGCCTTAGGAGAAAAAAGTAGGCAATAACATACATTGCTATAATTAAAAACAAGGGACTGCATAACCCAGAGGGATTGCAAGTTGAAATCACAATAACTTAGCAAGATGTGTTACTATGTTTTCTAGGTTTTCTCTAGAAATTTAATTTTTTTCAGTTGTTTAGTAAGTAGTTCCATGTCTCCCAAGAAACTTGTAGAAGGTAAGTCCAAGGAAGATGGTATATATTTTGAACTGTCCTTCTGAAGTTCAGTAAACTAGAATTACATGTCCTTCAAAAGGTACATATTAGAAGTTTGGTTACTTTGAAATCCTCCAAATAGAGAGAGAATTTTTCACGTTGACCTGAAACTTATATTTTTATATTATCCGTGTAATTAGTGTAACATATTTCTTATATTTAATACAGGGAATTGTGAATGGTAAGTTAAATAATAATTGTGATGATGCAAAATAAACACAAGACATTATTTAGAGCAATAAAACATACGCTGTTACGGACCTTTGCAAGACTCCAGTGGATCTACTCTATTCATGGTTTCAATCAATTATAGCAATATTATGGATTCCACCTGTATGCAAAAATTGTTTACTCCTTCCATAAAAAAGTAAATATACAGTTTATCAATCAAGAACCAACAATCTAGTAAGGAAGACAGAATATTTTTTAAAAATGATTGGATGTGAGTAACAATGGAACTTGCTGCAAGTATAAAAACGTGTGAAAAGATATGTGCAATAAAAGTAATTTTTACCTAATGTACATACACTAAATGACACTTTGATGAGGAATTCATAAAAAATAATACATTCTATCTTACAAAAACTCTCTGATGCAGGAAACGGGATAAAACAATCTCAGAGAGCTTAATTCACTTGTCTGATGACACAAGACTTAGTGGTAGAGCAAGACTGCAAACTCAGGTTTCTCTGATCCTAAGGTTCACAATATTAGCTTTTTTATATAGAACAGAAGTAGATGCCACATATCTTCTGTAAATTTAATGTATGCAGAACTTGCTTTCTACAGAATGAAGAAAGAAACAAGAAAGATGCATGTGCATTGAAACTTGAAGGACAGATATGATATGATTTGCAAAGGCAAAGAATTGTAGAAGAGGAAAGACATTTTTAAAAAGATTTTTAATTAATTAATTAATTTGAGAGAAAGAGATCATGAGCAGGGGGAAAGGTAGAGGGAGAAACAGATTCCCCATTGAGGAGGGAGCTTGATGCAGGACTTGATCCCAGGACCCTGGGATCATGACCTGAGCCAAAAGCAGAGACTTAACCAAGCCACCCAGAAGCCCAGGAAAAAGACATTATGAGTAAAAGAAAACTCCTGAGTAGGGACTGACCTTCAGTCGTATCTTTGGGATCTGTAAGTAGAAATGTATGGAGTTGATATTGAGAAATGGAGAACATATGACTTGAAATAAAGGTTTGAATGACTTTCTGTAATACCTCACAAGTGAGATCAAAAAGAAATGAAAGTCTGTTCAGCAGAAAATTTGAACCATTTTATGCTTTTGAGAAAAAGAATGATACTTTGGGGATATAATGATACTTTGGGGAAAACCCAAAAGGACTGTGTCAAATGACAGAAAAATAGAAAATCAGATTTATTAATAATGTCAGTGGGTGCAGATGCAAGTGAGATTTATTTTTCTGAAGTACTAATAAACTCTTTCAAAAGGCATCAGCAATCCTTTTTGTGAGAAGTGGTTTAATTTTCTATCAGGAGACAAGGGCAGTTTTTGCACATTGTTTTACTTATAACTGCCTAGTTCTTGCGTCTGGTGGTGGGATCATAATGATTATTCATTGAATGTAGCACATTAACACAGAAACGGGCTCAGTGACGCTGATCTGTATTCAGTCAACAATCTCTTGCCTTTTTTTCCCCTCCCTGTTCCTCTTAGTTTTTCTTCAGTCCAACATCTTTTTTCTTTATTACTCACTGCCTTTCAATATTCTGTTGTTGTGAACTATCTTTGCTTAGCCAACATGACTCCCCTCCTCTTCTCTGTCCAACACACTCCCTTTAATTTCCCTTTTAACCTGTAAATGTAGCCTGTAAAGTTTATAAATATAAAAATATAAGTATAAAAAACTGTTTAGCTACAGTTTGTTGTATATTTTTCAAGATATTTGTGGCAAACAATGACTTTTTATTCCAAAATATGAGGATTTCATGACAGTTCATGATGTTAATACGTTTGCGAGGAAGTTATTATACAACATATATGGTAAAATAATGTGCATTATATCCTTAAGGGCATAGTTCTAACACCTATACCAAGCCATCATATATTATATACATAGAAGAGAATATGTTCTTCTGAATATCTTGTAACTAAGACTTTGCTTATGAAAGTTTTAACTGGAGAAGTCTGAGTTACTGTTTGGAAACAAGTGCCATAACGACTATAAAATGGAGTTCACTTGAGTTTCCTGTGACAGGCCAGTAAAGGAAGTGAGAGTTTGTGGTGTGGTTTTGACAAAAAGTGAGGTAATATAATACAACATAATAACACATAAAATTCCTGTATCATTTTATGCATGTCTAGTTTGAAGAAATTTTTTAAAAAAATGGAACAATTAAAAGACTATAGAGGCTTTATTTATCCACTTAAGCATTGCATTGCTCTGTTGATAAATAACAATTCAATCCATAAATAGAGACTACCTATTCTTGATTAGTCCTACAGTTCCCACACTGCTATTCTTCAGTGGGGCTATGATAAGCTCTAAATGAAAAGATTATCTTGCTTATGTGAATAGACTGTGAAGAGAAATAGTATTAAGATAAATCAAGTTTGTTAGTGCACATGGATTATAAAATAGAGTTATGAGCAGAAACTAGGATGGCAAATGAGACTTAATTATAATTATAAAGCCATTTCCTGTCATTTATTAATAATGGAGACAAGGGCAGCACAGTGCTAAATGATTACAACACTTTTTAAAGCATTTTCTCTCTTATAAGCTAGTCCAAAGAAATTTGATTTATGAGTTTGAACATAAAATAAACTGCAGGATGGGAGCAACATTTCCTCCAATGATCCAGCTGTGTCAGTATATGGCCCTAATTAAGCAGAAAGATAAATAAGAAGACAATTAGATACAGGTAAAAAAAAAATGCACATGGCCCATGGAGTGTCTCAGGCTCTGTAGCTTTCTTGGCACTCTTAATCTCCTAATTTATTATTTTTAAAGATTTTATTTATTTATTGGACAGACAGAGATAACGAGTGGGCAGAGAGTCAGGCAGAGAGAGAGAGAGGAGGAAGCAGGCTCCCTGCTGAGCAGAGAGCTCAATCCCAGCACCATGGGATCCTGACCTGAGCTGAAGACAGAGCTTTAACCCACTGAGCCACTCAGGAGCCCCTTAATCTCCTAATTTAAGACTAGTTAATTATATAATTTCAGTCCAACTTGAAAGAAACCAATGAATCTGACATTCTGTGTATAATTCAAGGATGTAGCCCAACTGCTTAAAATAATAACTTGTAGAAAAGAAAAAATGACCAGATATGTGTTACGATTAAATTAATCAGACTACATGAGGAGGGAGGGCTCTAAGGCTTCTACAATTAATATAAACAGCCCAAGAAAGGTTTTCTCATTTTGATACTTGTCCCCCTCCAGGTCAGCAATCCATTTCCACAGATGAAACATAAATTTTAGTAAATCATCCAGGCGAGTACACAGTACAAGACTTCTAAACCAACCATCCCTTTTGCAGAAGAGCGAGGGCTAGGGCAGAAGAGAAGACATCTGAACCCCAAAATAAAAATCATAATCATTTCCTATAAAAATATGCCCTGATTCACTAAGTATCTATTGAATATGACTCATTAAATCTCTGCCTTCACTTAATTTACATCCTAATTAGGAAAACAGATAAAAATCAGATAAATTATTTTGGTGTCAGATGGTGGAAATACTAAGAATAAAAACAAAACAATACTTAGCGAGAGGCCATAAAGGCTTTATGAAACAGAGAACATTTAGGTAAGAGACTGAATGTAGATAGTGATTGGTCTAAGGAATAGAGAATGGTCAGAGAGAATAGCCAGTACAAACACACTAAGTTAGAGCATTCCAAGTGTGTTCCAGAAAAGAAAAGGTGGTAAGATAGCCAAGGAGTTGATAGGAGCAGGAGATGATAGTAAGAGTATGGTAAGTTCCATCTTAAGCACACAAAAAATAGAATGCTCTATTATTTATGTGAACTTCAGGCAAAAAGATCAGGCAAAACATACTTTAGAGATAGTTATTAAACTATATGTTGCATGTAGAGGATTGATGAACTATGAAAGGGTATGAGGAAATCTTTTGGAAAAAATCCATATTTTTTATCTGAGTGGTAGCCATGCAGGTTCCAAAATGTATCAAATTTCATCCATGGTATACTTAAGATAAATTCAGTCAACTTACCTTTCTATACGTATGTTTCACTTCCATAAGAAGTTTGTACAAGTATCAGGAGACAACAGCATAATATTGCTATATTATACCTAAGCCACCCCCAATAAAATTGATACATACATTTACTGATGACATTAAAAGATAAAAATAAGTATACAGCAATATTTTTATGCATAGACATTTATTTCATTAGTAATTCACTTGAAACATTTTAAATACTTTGCTCATATATAAAAGTTATGGTAGGACAAGTTTTCATTAATAATTTAGCAGCAAAAAAGCAAAACAAAACAAAAAAATAATTTAGGAAAATGGAATATATTGTAACCAGATTGTATATGTAACATACGATATTGCATATGTGATGTATGCTTTCTTTCCCTGTTAGAGCAGTACATATACATTGTTTGAAATATTTTTGAGTATACTGAAAAATCAATGATCTTAGTTTCAAACATTTTCACATGATTTTGCAGATAACATCTTCATTATTGTTTAATATATTTCAAATCTGAAAGGGCCTTTTTAGGGGCACTGGGGCGTCTCAGTTGGTTAAATGTCTGCCTTTGGCACAGGTCATGATTCCAGCATACTAACTCTTGCTCAGCAGGGAGCCTGCTTTTCCCTTTCCTCGCTGCTCATGCTCTCTCTCTCTATCTCTGTCTCCTTCTCTTAATAAATAAATAAATAAATTAATTATTTTTTTAAATTATTTGACAGACAGAGATCACAAGTAGGCAGAGAGACAGGCAGAGAGAGAGGAGGAAGCAGGATATCTGTTGAGCAGAGAGCCCGATGCGGAGCTTGATCCCAGGACCCTGGGATCATGACCTGAGCTAAAGGCAGAGGCTTTAACCCACTGAGACACCCAGGTGCCCCAGGTATTTTTTAAAATTAAAAAAATAGGGGCACCTGGCTCAGTGGGTTAGGCCTCTGCCTTCCTCCCCTGATCTCAGGGTCCTGGGATCGAGCCCCACATTGGGCTGTCTGCTCAGCAGGGAACCTGCTTCCCCCCCCCCCCGCCCCGGCCACTGCTTTGCCTACTTGTGATCTCTCTCCGTCAAATAAATAAAATCTTTTTAAAAATTAAAAAAATAAAGATAAAAATAAAATAACAGTGCTCTTTTAGTGACATTAAGCTGTGTGTTTGCTGGATATTAGTACAGAACAGGTAACTGATCCTTTCACTTCTCTCTATTCCTATGATCTATATCATTAAAACTTTAAGTCCTAAATCACACCCTAATAACCTAATAACCCTAAGTTATTAAATTTCTATTTAGAGTTAAAAATTTCAAGACAGGTAAAACAATGGATAGTAAAATCACGTTTTAAATTACAGTTTTTGTCAAATAAAATGTACATTTTTAGTAAATCTGGCAGAACTACATAGAAATTTTCATTTTCCAAAGCCTCAAACGAAAACATCAAGCACACTTCTCTAAATGACTCCAGAGGTGGGAAGGCCCACACGAATAGAAAGAAAGGAAGCCAGTGCCTTGGTCATTAAAGAGAACAACAAGAGAAATAAAAAAATAATAATTTTGAAAAGAGAAAAAGCAATGGAACACTACATCAAAAACTAATGATGTATTGTATAGTGACTAACATAACACAATAAAAAAAAGAAAAGAAAAAATATACTTTTGTGTAGGTAAAGAAATCCCTTGTAAGACTCTTACTAAGGAAATGAGAAACATTAATTTTATACAAAAGAAAATAGTCTAAAGATAAAGTAGGAGTCGTCTCTCTTTTCTTCAATAGATTTTATTTTAAACATATGTTACAAACTATATTCAAAGTTACATTTTTACATTATAAATGTGAGCTGATTTGCTTAATAGCACCCTGCAATGTCAATATATACAAATATTAAAATTTACAGAGTGAAAAATGAGGCTTGGAGATATTAATTATCCAAGAAACAGAAAAATAATGTTTGAGCCTTTTGAACTATGCTTTTTCTCTATACCCCCTAGGCTACTTTTCCTGTAAAATGACCCATACTGGAATATCTCATGGGTACATCAGATTTTAAGAGATGGGATAAGGGATGGGCATACTGGTGAAGTACTACTTCTGCTACAACATACCCTTATTATCAATAAATTTTACATAAAGTACTTCTAACAGATAATTTCTCAATGTCTTCTGTTTACTTGGTGTTTGAGTAATCTCATATCATTTCCACTAGTACATGATGCCTTCTACACTTTCGTAGATAAAATTTACATTAGTATCTGAGGGTGATATGCTACGTTCAATGGAAAAATCTCATTGACTTCCGAGCAATTTATGAGCCTTCTTGTGACTCTTAGTATATTTCAGAAGTGATAATCCACATTACACAGTTGAGTCGAGTCGAGTTGAGTAGTTCCTAAAATTAGATTATATGCATCTTGGGAAACCTCTTATGTTCTTTTTTTTTTTTTTTAAGATTTTATTTATTTATTTGACAGACAGAGATCACAAGTAGGTGGAGAAGCAGGCAGAGAGAGAGAGGAGGAAGCAGGCTCCCTCTGCTGAGCAGAGAGCCCGATGCGGGGCTCGATCCCAGGACCTGGGATCATGACCCTAGCCGAAGGCAGAGGTTTTAACCCACTGAGCCACCCAGGCGCCCCAAACCTCTTATGTTCTAATGATGAAACTTATTACATGTGTTATCTACATTTATTTTTTTGAATCACATTAAGTTAACAGTAAACTTTAATATTCCTAGTTTATAAATTTTTTAAAAATATGCTTAGAGAAATACTTTTTCCATATGTAGAAATGTAGGTGTGGTGATTTAAGCTAGAAGTCCTTGATATTTCCATAACACAGTCTTGACCACTTCATATGTTATATTCTCTAGAGTGAATATATTTTTCATGGAATGGGAGAAGCAGACTTTCAACTCAGACTTCATCCTGCTGGGAAATCTTCAGTAACAGCTCTACCCACATCTTCCTCTTCTCTCTGGTCTTGAGCATCTTCACATTGGAAACACTGCCATGTTTCTCCTCATCTACCTGGTCACCCAACTTCACACACCCATCTACTTCCTCCTCAACCAACTGTTCCTCATGGACCTCATGCTCATCTGTACCACTGTACCCAAGATAGCTTTCAATTACTTGTATGGAAGGAAGTCCATCTCTCTGGCAGGTTGTAGAGCCCAGATATTCTTCAAAATGTGTCCCTGCTTGGGGCAGAATGTTTCCTGTTGGCTGCAATGGCCTATGAACATTATGTTGCCATTTGTAACCAACTATGATACTCAGTGCTCATGAACCAGAAAATGTGTTGTGTTTTGGTTGTTTCTTCGTGGATTGTTGGCTTTCTTGATGGTATAATTGTCATTACAGTTGCACTGTTCTTCCCATATTGTGGTGCCCGAGAAATACCCCACTTTTTCTGTGATGTCCCTGCCCTTCTCACTCTCTCACTCACTAATACATTGCTATTTGAAAGGTTAATGTTTATTTGCTGTGTAATTATGCTTCTTTTTCCTGTAGCAGTAACCATTTGCTTTCTATGTTCATGTTATTGTGGCTACAATTCACACGGGGTCTGGAGAGGTTCACCAAAATTTTTTGCCACCTCTTCCTCCACCTCATGGTAGTAGGAATGTACTATGGAGCACCCATATTTATATACATGTGGCTTGTTTCTGATCATTCTCCCAACCAGGACAAGATGGTGTAAGCCTCTATACCATCCTTACTCCCATGCTGAATCCCCTCATCTACAGCCCCTACAAGAAAGTGGCCAGGGCATTCATGAAGGTGTTGGGGAAGAGCAAGTCTGGAGAGCAAATTACCTAACTAACTTTTCTCTACTTCTTTGCTTTATGCTGAAATTTATGTATTCAACTGGTACAATTCAGCACCCAATATTTACATATCTTTGTATCAATAATTTGAAAGACAAGTACACAAGATTTAAAAAGTGGAAAACTGCATTTTTTTGTTCAAATATATTTCTTTTGTTAGGTAAACTTTGAAGTATGACTATAAGTAAATATTTGCTGTAAGATAATATGCACAATGTATAGTCTGTCTTATGCAATATCAGTTAACAACAGAGAGATATTTGCCCAACATAATACCGCATAATACTATGATAAAACAGGGCACTGATAAACTTTTTTGTAATTATATAGTAGTTTTACATTTGGCCAATCAAAACATTCTCCAGTGTCCAATATTGTACCTTGGATAGATCATTTTTTAAGTGAAAAACCAACTTAATAATATACAAAGTTATAGATTAATAAGATTATTATAAAAATTAATATACCTAGAGAGAGAAAAGTGATATCAGATTGATGATTAGGAATATTGAGTCTATCTTGCAATGGACAAGGTCTTAATAATTATAGGGATTGTGTACTATAATTATATGGAAAAGTGATCAATTTTATAAATAGAAAAGTTTAGATTTTTTGAAGTCTGGATTTATTTTATAAATCACATATCATTTGTGACATCACTATAGATAGAATTGTGATGATATTTATATGAAACGTAGTACAGTTTTGGGGATTCTTTTGCTTTATGAGGAACAACCGCTATCTGAATTTTAACTATTTTCTTAAAACTCTAGCAGTGTGGAAGTTCCTCAAAAAATTAAAAATAAAGCTACCCTATTACCCTGCAATCGCACTACTGGGTATTTACCTTAAATATACAGATGTAGTGAAAAGAAGCTCCATATGCACCCCAATGTTCATATCAATAATGTCCCACAATAGCCAAAGTGTGAAAAGAGTCAAGATGCCCTTCAACAGAAGAATGGATAAAGAAGATGTGGTCCATATACATAATGGAATATTACTCAGCCATCAGAAAGGATGAATACCCAACTTTTGCATCAGCTTGGATGGGACTGGAGGAGATTATGCTAGTGAAATAATCAAACAAAGAAAGTCAATTATCATATGGTTTCACTTATTTGTAATAGCATGGAGGACATTAGGAGAAGGGAAAAATGAAAGCAGGAAAAATAGGAGTGGGAGAGAAACCATGAGAGACTATGGACTCCAGGAAATTAATGGAGGGTTTTAGAAGGGAAGGGGGTAGGGGGATGGGTGAGCCTGGTGATGTTTATTAAGAAGGACATGGATTACATGGAGCACTGGGTGTTATATGCAAACAATGAATCATGGAACACTACATGAAAAACTAATGAACTGTATGGTGACCAATATAACATAATTAAAAAAAAAAAACTATTGTTTTGAAACTGAATGAAATGAAACTGAATTATTTTTCCTTCTTCATACAAGTGAACACAAACTCAGCAGCTCTAAAGAACAACTGTTTATTAAGTCCCAGGATACAAATGTAGGAATTCTGGTATGACTAACCTGGGTATTCTGCTTAAGGTATCATAAGGTGGCAATTCAGGTGTTGGCGGAGGCTGCAGTTACATCTAAGACTCAGAGTCATCTTTCAAGCTCATATGGCTTTTGAAATAATTCATTTCTTTGTACCGGAAAATCTCATTATCTTACTTCTTCAAGGCCAGCAGGAGAGTCTGTCACCTGAGGAAAAGCCTAAGTCCTCTTTTAAAGGTCTACCAACTGGTTAAGATAAGTCAACTCAAGATAATCTAACTTAGATAACTTGAGGTCATTTGATTTGGGATCTTAATTACATTGGTACACTCATTTCACTCTCTCTTTATAGAATAACCTAATCATAGGAACAATGTCAGGAGAAATATATCATGGGGAATGTTTAGGATTCTGTCCACCACACACACCCACATAACTTTCAGACTCCTATTTGTAAAAAGCATAACAAGGTAGTTACAATAATTCTTCCTGTCAGTAATGTGAGAACTTTGGTTATGTCCTAATGATTTACTGAATTATTTAACTTTTAGAAATTATTTTATGGAGTCTAGGGTTTTGGGTGTGTTAAGAGTAAAAGACTAGGAATGCAAAAGTGCCTGGTGTTGAGTCTGAGTAGGGAAAAGTGTCTTAAAGTTCACCCTTTCCTCTGCTGTAAGGAAGTCTTGGAAGAGCCACCTGAAGAGGACCTCTGATAAATAGAATTAGTAATTAAAGTGCCACCAGATCTAATAAATGAAATATATAATCTCATTATTAGCCAATGGGTCTTGAGTCTTTTTTTTTAAGATTTTATTTATTTATTTGACAGAGAGAGATCACAAGTAGGCAGAGAGGCAGACAGAGAGAGGAAGGGAAGCAGGCTCCCTGCTGAGCAGAGAGCCCATGTGGGGCTTTAATGTATTTTTTTTTTTAATTTCACAGACAGAGATCACAAGTACGCAGAGAGGCAGGCACAGGGAGGGGGAAGCAGGCTCCCTGCCAAGCAGAGAGCGCAATGCAGGGCTCAAAACAGGACCCTGGTATCATGACCTGAGCCGAAGACAGAGGCTTTAACCTACTGAGACATCCAGACGCCCCTGGGTCCTGAGTCTTTGACTGCAACTCTCACTAAGTATGTAATACATTTCTTGTGCAACAAGTCTGGAGTGAGGAGGGCAGTTTTCTCTCTTTAATGTCTTTAGTGTATACATTTTGCTCAAATGCAGATTTACTATTATTAAGGAAATATTTCACATCACATATTGTTGACTGATTTGAGAGTTACTTGAAGATGGGACAGGAAAGTGGTACCTTATCTACTCTAAATTAGGAAGATATTAAGGGTGATTATCCAAAGTACCATTTATCACTTCCTTTTTTTTCCCCGCTAATGATTTTTCTTTTTTTCATTTTAATAAACATATAATGTATTTTTATCCCCAGGGGTACAGGTCTGTGAATCGCCAGGTTTACACATTTCACAGCACTCATCATAGCACATATCCTTCCCAATGTCCATTTCCCCACCACCCTTTCCCATTCCCCCTCCCCCCAGCAAACCTCAGTCTGTTTTTTGAGATTGAGTCTTTTATGGTTTGTCTCCCTCCCAATCCCATCTTTTCATTTTTTCTTTTCCTAACTCCCCCCAACCCCCCCGCATTGCATCTCCACTTCCTCATATCAAAGAGATCATATGATAGCTGTCTTTCTCCGATTGACTTATTTCGCTAAGCATGATACCCTCTAGGTCCATCCACATCGTTGCAAATGGCAAGATTTCATGTCTTTTGATGGCTGCATAGTATTCCATTGTGTATATATACCACTTCTTCTTTATCCATTCATCCGTTATTGGACAGCTAGGCTCTTTCCACAGTTTGGCTATTGTGGACATTGCTGCTATAAACATTCGGGTGCACGGGCCCCTTCGGAGCACCACGTTTGTATCTTTAGGATATATACCCAGTAGTGCAATTGCTGGGTCATAGGGTAGCTCTATTTTCAGTTTTTTGAGGAACCTCCACACTGTTTTCCAGAGTGGTTGCACCAGCTTGCATTCCCACCAGTAGTGTAGGAGGGTTCCCCTCTCTCCGCATCCTCACCAGCATCTGTCATTTCTTGACTTGTTAATTTTAGCCATTCTGACTGGTGTGAGGTGGTATCTCATTGTGGTTTTGATTTGTATTTCCCTGATGCCGAGTGATGTGGAGCACTTTTTCATGTGTCTGCTGGCCATCTGGATGTCTTCTTTGCAGAAATGTCTGTTTATGTCCTCTGCCCATTTCTTGACTGGATTATTTGTTCTTTCGGTATTGAGTTTGATAAGCTCTTTATAGATTTTGGATACTAGCCCTTTATCTGATATGTCGTTTGCAAATATCTTCTGTCAGATGTCTTTTGGTTTTGTTAAGTGTTTCCTTTGCTGTGCAAAAGCTTTTGATCTTGATGAAATCCCAATAGATCATTTTTCCCCTTCCTTCTGTTGCTTTTGACGATGTTCCTAGGAAGAAGTTGCTGCGGTTGAGGTCAAAGAGGTTTCTGCCTGCATTCTCCTCAAGGATTTTGATAGATTCCTTTCTCACATTGAGGTCCTTCATCCATTTTGAGTCTATTTTCGTGTGTAGTGTAAGGAAATAGTCCAATTTCATTTTTCTGCATGTGGCTGTCCAATTTTCCCAGCACCATTTGTTGAAGAGGCTGTCTTTTTTCCATTGGATATTCTTTCCTGCTTTGTCAAAGATTAGTTGACCACAGAGTTGAGGGTCTATTTCTGGGCTCTCTATTCTGTTCCATTGATCTATATGTCTGTTTTTGTGCCAGTACCATACTGTCTTGATGATGGCAGCTTTGTAATAGAGCTTGAAGTCTGGAATTGTGATGCCACCGACTTTGGCTTTCTTTTTCAATATTCCTTTGACTATTCGAGGTCTTTTCTGGTTCCATATAAATTTTAGGATTATTTGTTCTATTTCTTTAAAAACAATGGATGGGATTTTGATAGGGATTGCATTAAATGTGTAGATTGCTTTAGGTAGAATAGACATTTTCACAATATTTGTTCTTCCAATCCATGAGCATGGAATATTTTTCCATTTCTTTGTGTCTTCCTCAATTTCTTTCATGAGTACTTTATAGGTTTCTGAGTATAGATTCTTTGCCTCTTTGGTTAGATTTATTCCTAGGTATCTTATGGTTTTGGGTGCGATTGTAAATGGGATTGACTCCTTAATTTCTCTTTCTTCTGTCTTGTTGTTAGTGTAAAAAATGCGACTGATTTCTGTGCATTGACTTTATATCCTGACACTTTACTGAATTCCTGTACAAGTTCTAGCAGTTTTGGAGTGGAGTCTTTTGGGTTTTCCACAAACAGTATCATATCATCTGCAAAGAGTGATAGTTTGACTTCTTCTTTGCCCATTTGGATGCCTTTCATTTCTTTTTGTTGTCTGATTGCTGAGACTAGGACTTCTAGTACTATGTTGAACAGCAGTGGCGATAACGGACATCCCTGCCGTGTTCCTGACCTTAGCGGAAAAGCTTTCAGTTTTTCTCCATTGAGAATGATATTTGCAGTGGGTTTTTCATAGATGGCTTTGATAATATTGAGGTATGTGCCCTCTATCCCTACACTTTGAAGAGTTTTGATCAGGAAGGGATGCTGCACTTTGTCAAATGATTTTCAGCATCTATTGAGAGTATCATGTGGTTCTTACACTTTTTTTATTAATGTATTGTATCACATTGATGGATTTGCGGATGTTGAACCAAACTTGCAGCCCTGGAATAAATCCCACTTGGTCGTGGTGAATAATCCTTTTAATGTACTGTTGAATCCTATTGGCCAGTATTTTGGTGAGAATTTTTGCATCTGTGTTCATCAAGGATATTGGTCTGTAATTCTCTTTTTTGGTGGGATCCTTGTCCGGTTTTGGGATCAAGGTGATGCTGGCCTCATAGAATGAGTTTGGAAGTTTTCCTTCCATTTCTATTTTTTGGAACAGTTTCAGGAGAAGAGGAATTAATTCTTCTTTATATGTTTGGTAGAATTCCCCTGGGAAGCCGTCTGGTCCTGGACTTTTGTTTGGAGATTTTCGATGACTGTTTCAATCTCCTTACTGGTTACGGGTCTGTTCAGGTTATCTATTTCTTCCTGGTTCCGTTGTGGTAGTTTATATGTCTCTAGAAATGTATCCGTTTCTTCCAGATTGTCAAATTTGTTGGCGTAGAGTTGCTCGTAGAATGTTCTTATAATTGTTTGTATTTCTTTGGTGTTGGTTGTGATCTCTCCTCTTTCATTCATGATTTTATTTATTTGAGTCCTTTCTATTTTCTTTTTGATAAGTCTGGCCAGGGGTTTGTCAATCTTTTTAATTCTTTCCAAGAACCAGCTCCTAGTTTTGTTGATTTGTTCTATTGTTTTTTGAGTTTCTATTTCATTGATTTCTGCTCTGATCTTTATGATTTCTCTTCTCCTGCTGGGTTTAGGCTTTCTTTGTTGTTCTCTATCCAGCTCCTTTAGTTCTAGGGTTAGGGTGTGTACTTGAGATCTTTCTTGTTTCTTGAGAAAGGCTTGCACCGCTATGTATTTTCCTCTCAGGACTGCCTTTATCGTGTCCCACAGATTTTGAACCGTTGTGTTTTCATTATCATTTTTTTTTCCATGAATTTTTTCAATTCTTCTTTAATTTCCTGGTTGACCCATTCATTTTTTAGAAGGATGCTGTTTAGTCTCCATGTATATGCATTCTTTCCAAATTTCCTCTTGTGATTGAGTTCTAGCTTCGGAGCATTGTGGTCTGAAAACATGCAAGGAATGATCTCAATCTTTTGGTACCTTTTGAGACTTGATTTATGACCCAGGATGTGGTCTATTCTGGAGAATGTTCCATGTGCCCTAGAGAAGAATGTATATTCTGTTGCTTTGGGATGGAATGTTCTGAATATATCTGTGATGTCCATCATGTCCAGTGTGTCATTTAAGGCCTTTATTTCCTTGTTGATCTTTTGCTTAGATGATCTGTCCATTTCAGTGAGGGGAGTGTTAAAGTCCCCTGCTATTATTGTATTACTGTCGATGTATTTCTTTGATTTTGTTATTAATTTGTCTATATAGTTGGCTGCTCCCATGTTAGGGGCATAGATATTTAAGATTGTTAGGTCTTCTTGTTGGACAGACCCTTTGAGTATGATATAGTGTCCTTCCTCATCTCTTATTATAGTCTTTGGCTTAAAATCTAATTGATCTGATAGAAGGATTGCCACCCCAGCTTTCTTCTGATGTCCATTAGCATGATACATTGTTTTCCACCCCCTCACTTTAAATCTGGAGGTGTTTTCGGATCTAAAATGAGTTTCTCATAGGCAGCATATTGATGGGTTTTGTTTTTTTATCCATTCTGATACCCTGTGTCTTTTGATTGGGGCATTTAGCCCATTAACATTCAGGGTAACTATTGAGAGATATGAATTGAGTGCCATTCTATTGCTTGTAAAGTGACTGTTACTGTATATTGTCACTGTTTCTTTCTGATCTACTACTTTTAGGGTGTCTCTTTGCTTAGAGGACCCCTTTCAATATTGCCTGTAGAGCTTGTTTGATGTTTGCAAATTCTTTCAGCTTTTGTTTGTTCCAGAAGCTCTTTATCTCTCCTTCTATTTTCAATGATAGCCTAGCCAGATATAGTATTCTTGGCTGCATGTTTTTCTCATTTAGTGCTCTGAATGTCATGCCAGTTCTTTCTGGCCTGCCAGGTCTCTGTGGATAGGTCCGCTGCCAATCTAATGTTTTTACCCTTGTATGTCACAGACTTCTTTTCCCAGGCTGCTTTCAGGATTTTCTCTTTGTCGCTAAGACTTGTAAATTTTACTATGAGGTGACAAGATTTGGACCTATTTTTATTGATTTTGAGGGGTGTTCTTAGCATCTCCTGGATTTTGATGTTTGTTCCCTTTGCCATAGTAGGGAATATCTCTCCAATAATTGTCTCCAATATACCTTCTGCTCCCCTGTCTCTTTCTTCTTCTTCTGGAATCCCAATTATTCTAATGTTGTGTCTTCTTATGGTGTCACTTATCTCTCGAATTCTCTCTTCGTTGTCCAGTATTTGTTTGTGTCTCTTTTGCTCAGCTTCTTTATTCTCTGTCATTTGGTCTTCTAAGTCACTAATTCTTCTGCCTCATTTATCCTAGCAGTGAGCACTTCCATTTTTTATTGCACCTCATTAATAGCTTTTTTTATTTCAACTTGGTTAGATTTTAGTTCTTTTATTTCTCCAGAGAGGGCTTTTATCTCTCCGGAGAGGGTTTCTCTAATAACTTCTATGCCTTTTTTGAGCCTGTCTAGAACCTCGAGAATTGTCGTTCTGAACTCTAGATCTGTCATGTTACTAATGTCTGTATTGATTAGGTCTCCAGCCTTCGGTATGGCCTCTTGTTCTTTTTTTTGAGGTGAGTTTTTCCAGTTTGTCATTTTGTCCAGATGAGATTTGCTTTCTCCTGCTGTGGAATTCCTATGTTCTTGGTGACAAAGTTGGTCTTGGCTGGGTTTCTTGTTGATCTTCTGGGGGAGGGGCCTGTTGTGGTGATTCTCAAGTGTCTTTGCCACAGGCAGAATTGTACTGCACTTGCCAGGGGCCGGGCTAAGTAATCCACTCAGGTTTGCTTTCGGGAGCTTTTGTTCCCTGAGCGCTTTCTGTAGAGTTCCAGAGGACTGGAATGAAGATGGCAGCCTCCCAATCTCTCAGCCCAGAGGAGTCGATAGCTTGGGGTTCCGCTCCTCAGTGCACCCTCAGAGAAAAGCGCCCAACCGCCTTGCCTCCCTGGCCTGCGGTCGTGCCTTGAGGAAAGCAGTCAATTGCTGGAACCTTTCAGAAAGTGATCGATTTTCTGGTTCTAGAATTGTTGCTCTTCTTCTCTTCGATTTCCCGTTGGATTGTAGGTGTTCACAATGGTTAGATAAGCTATCTAGCTGATCTCCTGCTACCCGATGTCGTCTCAGCCTGCTACTTCTCCGCCATCTTGACTCCTCCCTCGACTCATAACAGGACCGGGCTGGCACACTGAACTGAGACTTCCAGGCTCCAATACTCCAAGGCTCCTGGAAGATCCCCCACTAATTATTTTTTTAATTTAAAAACAAGGCAACACGTGAACTTTGGAACACTACATCAAAAACAGTGGTTTTATATGTATTTTTATATGTAATTTATATGTATTATATGTGTTATAATTGACCATAATAAAAATAAAATTAAAGTTAAAATTATAAAATAGAAACAAGGCTGTTATGAAGAATATAATATCATATCTCTATATGATATTGTATCTGTAACCATACATTCTCCTAGGACTAAAAAAAATTAAATACAATTTTGTGTATTCAGACTAACCATACAAGATTTGATAGGGATAGGAAGTGAAAATTACCATTACAGTAAAATTCTCATGATAATCATCTACATTTCTAATTTACATAGAGTTTAAAGGTAACATTTTTATGCCTTAATTTTTCTTGTAAATATGTATGCAGTAATATGGGAAAACAAGTGTTTTTTTTTTTTTTTTTGTTCTTTAGTGGAACTGTGAGTTGCTCTATTCTTTTCTGAAGGCAATTTAGCCTTATTCATATAAATATGCAATTTTATGTAGCTTTGAACAAATATTTTCAAAGTAAAAATGTTGTCTTTAATAACTAGCAGTCTAATATTGATACACAAGTAAAGAAAAGAGAAAAAAGTATAAACAACATATATGAACAGTTGTAGAAGTGTTAAATAAATACTGCTTAAACTTCTACTTTTATCATCAATTTCACATTTATATTGTGTAACTCATAATTCCTAAATAATAAAATCTTTGTGTCTGGCAATAATTAGTTATGATGCGGCTTCCAATCAAAAATTACAGAAATCTTGGGATGCTTGGGTGGCTCATTTGGTTAAGTGTCTGCCTGCATCTCAGGTCATGATACCAGTGTCCTGGAATTGAGCACTCATTGAACTCCCTGCTCAGTGGTGAGCCTGCTTTTCACTCTCCTTCTGCTGTTTCCCCTGCCTGTGTTCTCTCCCTCTGTCAAATAAATACATAAAAATATTTTTAAAAATAATTAAAAATTAAAAATACAAGAATATTGCAATTCTTTATGGCCACTCCAGTCATTACTAGATATTACGTACTATTTTCCCCAAATCCTTATCAATAAATGGCCAGTCTACAAGGCTTTCTCAAAAACTTAGAAAAATCTCAAATACACAAGCTAACCTTACACCTAACAGAGTTAGAGAAAGGAAAGCAAATAAAGCCTAAACCAAGCAGGAGAAGAGATATAATAAAGATTAGAGAAGACATCAATGGAATAACGACTACAAGAACAGTAGAATTGATCAATGAAACTAGCTGGTTCTTTGAATGAAATAATAAAATTGATAAACTCCTAACCAGACTTATCAAAAAGAAAAGAGAAAGAAACCAAATTAATAAAATCATGAAAGAGGAAAGATCATGACCAACAACAAGAAATACAATTTTAAGAACATATTATGAGCAACTATATGCCAAAAAATAGGCAATTTGGGAGAAAGGGATGCATTCCTGGAAACTTATAAACTACCAAGACTGAAATAGGAAGAAATAGAAAACCTTAACAGACCTAAAACCAGCAAGGAAGTTAAAGCAGTAATTAAAAACCTCCAAGAAAAAAAAAAAAAAAGTCCAGTCCAGGTGGCTTCCCAGGGGATTCTACCAAACATTTAATGAAGAAATTATTCCTTTTATATTGAACCTGTTTCAAAAAATAGAAATGGAAGCAAAACTTTCAAGCTTTTTCTGTGAGGCCTGCATTACCTTGATCCCAAAGCCAAAAACACTATCAAAAAGGAGAACTACAGGAGAGACAAGATGGCAGGGAAGTGGGAGGAGGTGCAGTTTCAACCTGTACCCTAAACTGTGCTGATTACCTACCAAAGAACTCCGATCACCCATGAAATCAGCCTGAGATCAGAATTATACACGTCTGGATCTCTACAGGGGCAGAAGATGCCAGTGGGCAGGTAAAGTGGAGTGGGAACATCGGATTGATATTGGAAGAGAAACAAAAGGGGGAAGGAGCCACCAGAGGTGACCGATTGGAAAGCAATACCCCAATACCAGAGTGCCCTGCGTCTGGGGACCAGCATTAACTTGGAGTCTGGTTGAAAGCACTCAAAAAGAGCAAAGGATTAAGGGGGGAAATTGTGGGAATCAGGGCAGCTAGGGACAGGGGCTTAATTCGCCAGACCCAGGGCAGCCTCCCCCTGACGCTGAGCCAGAGAGAGTGTGGCGGAGAAACCAGGTCTTGGTCCCTGAGCTGCCAGCGCATCCTAGATGGATGTGGAGTCCGGCTCCTGTGAGGGGCTGGGAGCCGCCCAGACAGCAAAATGTGCACCTTGCTCTCAGCCTAAGATGCATGTGCCCCACACCCTCCCCCAAGAGAGGTGCACGAAGGCCCAGCCTGGTGCTCTGGGACCCGCGCTGCGCTAGAGCTGGAGACTCCTGTGCCCCACACCCTCCCCTGGGAGAGGTGTGCACAAGCCCAGCACTCTTAGACCTGGAAAGAAGAGGCACTCCCAGTCCTGGCCAGCGGGAAAATCTCAGTGTGCAATCGCTGCTTGGAACTTCTCTGGTGGTCTGGAGCTGCCCAGACAGCGGCCGCTGCCATGGTTGTGTGTACAAGCAGGAGATCCTGCATCCCCTTGGACTGCAACTAGGAACCTGCTCTGCCAGCAGCTGAGGGGGAATTTATATGGGCTCTGCAGCACCCACAGGGGAGCAGACTGAGGCTTCTCTCTGAGAGGGAGTTCGGGGTGCAGTTTGCTTTCCTCTGAACGTCCAAAAACCATCAAAAGCTGTCAAGGCAAGAGAAAAAAAGTGAACAAATATAAAAACCTCCAGAGAACAAAAGCCTGAAAAAACCGGTTTCCTCAGAGCACACCTCCTTGAGGTGGGCAGGAGGACTTAACTCAGGGAACATCATTGACTGAACACCCACGTGGCAGGCCCCTCCCCCAGAAAACCAACAAGGAAAGAAAAAAAAAAAAGACTACAAGAGAACAACCACCACTACTTCATAGATACAACTTTTATTTTTAAATCATTCCCACTATTCTGGTTCAGTTTTTTTTTTCTTTTTTTATATAGATAATTTTTTAACCTACTTATCATCACAGTGAGATGTACAGTACATCAAATTCCATAATAAACTTCTAACCTGAACTTTTTGATACATACACCTGTGTTTTTCTTTTGCTTTTCTATTTTTTTTAATTTTTTTTTTTAAATTTTAGTTTAGTTTAGCCCAGTTTATTTATTTTTTTTATTTTCTAATATTCATATAGAGTTAAACTTCAAGGTAACACCCTTTCTCCAATCAATGCTACCCCTATCGGTAAACCAATTTTTAATCCCCCTTTACTTAGGAAAGTTGAGTCCTTTAACAAAGATATCAAGATACATCCAAGAAGAATCACAATAACTTTCGTCGCCCACACGGAGAATCAATAACCACGCTCACATCTTTTTCTTCCACCAGTGTTTCTCTGTATTTGTGTTTGTCCTGATAGTATATAAAGCTTACACTTGGTGTTCTTTTTGACGAGGTTCTTACTTTTTTTGCTTATATATATATATTTTTTCTCTTGTCATATACTTTTATCAGTCTTTTTGTTTGTCTGTTTTTGTGTGTATACTTCATAAATCTTAACCTTGGGGCCCATCTGGGCTGAACCTTCTCTATTATCTTCCCTTTTTTCCTGTCTTTCTCTCTCTTTTTTTCTTTTTTCTTTCTTTTTTTCTCTCATTTGGGTGGGGAATCCTGAGTTCTCAGAAGTGTTCCAGGATGCACTTGACTGCAGCATGGTTGATAAATCCAGCTACATCTGTTCAGTCATCTCTCACAAAAATGACTAGAAGGAGGAATCCCAAACAGAAGAAAAATACAGAGGATGGGCCTTCTGCAAGAGAGCTAACGGTTATCAACATAGACAATATGTCGGAAAGAGAATTCAGGTTAACAATTATCCAGGCAATAACTAGGTTGGAGAAAGCCATGGATGACCAAACAGAATTGATTAAGGCAGAATTGAAAGCCACCAGGGAGGATATTCACAATGTTAGGGCAGAGCTGAAAGCCACCAGGGATGAGGTTCACAATGTTGTCAATGAGTTTCAATCTAATCTAAATTCTCTAAAAGCTAGGGTAACTGAGACAGAAGATAGAATTAGTGATCTGGAGGACAAACTGGTAGAGAGAAAGGATCAGGAGGAAGCCTGGAACAAACAGCTTAGAAGCCACGAAAACAGAATCAGGGAAATAAATGATGCCATGAAACGTTCTAACATCAGAATTATTGGAATCCCTGAAGGGGAGGAGAAAGAAAGAAGTCTAGAAGATATAGTTGAACAAGTTCTTCATGAAAATTTCCCCAATCTCGCGAATGGAACCAGCGTTCATGTACTAGAGGCAGAACGGACTCCCCCCAAGATTATAGATACAAAAAAAAAAAAAAAAAATCCAGGCACCTGATAGTAAAATTGAGAAATCATAATTGTAGGTACAATCTCTTGAAAGCCGCTAGGACAAAGAAGCTCCTTACGTACAGAGGAAAGCCCATCAGAATAACGTCAGACCAGTCCACAGAGACCTGGCAAGCCAGAAAGGGCTGGCGAGATATATTAAGTGCACTAAATGAGAAGAACATGCGGCCAAGAATACTTTATCCAGCAAGACTGACATTCAAACTGGATGGAGAGATAAAGAGTTTCCAAGATAGGCAAGGCTTAAAAGACTATGCAACCACCAAGCTGACACTGCTGGAAATATTAAGGGGGGTTCTATAAAAGAGGAAAAATCCTAAGAATAGCATTGAACAGAAATATAGAGACAATCTACAGAAAGAAAGACTTCAAAGGGAACACGATGTCAATAAAAACGTATGTATCAATAATCATTCTCAAAGTGAATGTCCTAAATGCACTCATAAAATGACACAGGGTTGCAGATTGGATAAAACGACAGGACCCATCCATATGTTGTCTACAAGAGACCATTTTGAACCTAAAGATACACCCAGACTGAAAGTGAAGGGAGGGAGAAGCATCTTTCATGCCAATGGGCCTCAAAAGAAGGCCGGGGTAACAATTCTCATATCAGATAAATTAGGATTTAAACTAAAGACGGTAGTCAGAGATACAGAAGGACACTACATAATTCTTAAAGAGACTATCCACCAAGAGGATCTAACAATTGTAAATATCTATGCCCCCAATATGGGAGCAGCCAATTGCTTAAGAAAACTATTAATCAAGATAAAGAGTCATATTGATATGAATACATGAATAGTAGGAGATCTTAACACGCCTCTCTCAGTAATAGACAGATCATTGAAGCAGAAAATCAATAAAGAAACCAGAGCATTGAATGACACATTGGACCAGATGGACCTCACAGATATATAGAGAACATTCCACCCTAAAACAGAATACTCATTCTTCTCAAGTGCACATGGAACCTTCTCCAGAATAGACCACGTACTGGATCACAAATCAGGACTCAACTGATACCAAAAGACTGAGATGATTCCCTGCATATTCTCAGATCACAATGCTTTGAAACTGGAGCTCAATCACAAGGAAAAGTTCCGAAGGAACTCAAACACCTGGAAGCTAAAGACCCCCTTGCTTAAGAATGCTTGGATCAACCAGGAGATCAAAGAAGAACTTCAACAATTCGTGGAAACCAATGAGAATGGAGACATTTCAGTCCAAAACCAATGGGATACAGCAAAGACGATCCTAAGGGGGGAAATCATAGCCATAGAAGCCTCCCTCAAAAAAATTGAAAAATCCAGAATACACCAGCTGTCTCTACACCTTAAAGAACTGGAGAATCAGGGACGCCTGGGTGGCTCAGTTGGTTAAGCGGCTGCCTTCGGCTCAGGTCATGATCCCGGCGTCCTGGGATCGAGTCCCACGTCGGGCTCCTTGCTCAGCGGGGAGCCTGCTTCTCCCCTTCTTCTCTGTCTGCTTGTGCTCACTCTCTCTGATGAATAAATAAATAAAAATTAAAAAAAAAGAAACCTCTTTGAAAAAAATAAAAATTAAAAAAATAAAAATTAAAAAATTAAAAAAAAAAAGAACTGGAGAATCAACAACGAATCAAACCAACTCCACATGTAAGAAGGGAAATAATCAAGATTACAGCAGAGATCAATGAGGTAGAAACCAGCGATACAGTAGAACGTATCAATGAAACTAGAAGCTGGTTTTTTGAAAGAATCAATAAGATCGATAAACCACTGGCCACACTAATCCAAAAGAAAAGAGAGAAAGCCCAAATTAATACAATTATGAATGAAAAGGGAGAGATCACAACTAACACCAAGGATGTAGAACCAATCATCAGAAGTTATTATCAACAGTTATATGGCAATAAGCTAAGCAACCTAGATGAAATGGATGCATTCCTGGAAAACTAGAAACTCCCAAAATTGAACCAGGAAAAATTGACAACCTCAATAGACTGATATCTAGTAACGAGATTGAAGCAGTGATCAAAAGCCTCCCAAAAAAACAAGAGCCCAGGACCTGACAGATTCCCTGGGGAATTCTATCAAACTTTAAAGAAGAAATAACACCTATTGTCCTGAATCTGTTTCAAAAAATTGAAGCAGAAGGAAAACTTCCAGACTCTTTTTATGGAGCCAGCATTACCCTGATCCCCAAACCAGGTAAAGACCCTACCATAAAGGAGAATTTCAGACCAATATCCCTGATGAATATGGATGCTAAAATTCTCAACAAGATCCTAGCAAACAGGATCCAACAGCACATTAAAAAGATTATCTACCATGACCAGGTGGGATTCATCCCTGTGTTACAAGGGATGTTTGTAACCAACCAATCAATCAATGTGATAGAACAAATCAGTAAGAGAAGAGAGAAGAACCACATGATCCTCTCAATTGATGCAGAAAAAGCATTTGACAAAATCCAGCATCCGTTCCTGATTAAAACGCTTCAAAGTATAGGGATAGAGGGAACATTCCTGAACTTCATCAAATCTATCTATGAAAGACCCACAGCAAATATCATCCTCAATGGAAAAAGCTTGCAGCCTTCCCGTTGAGATCAGGAACACGGCAAGGATGCCCACTCTCACCACTCTTGTTCAATATAGTATTAGAAGTCCTAGCAACAGCAATCAGACAACAAAGCGAAACAAAAGTATCCAAATTGGCAAGGAAGAAGTCAAACTCTCTCTCTTTGCAGATTACATGATTCTTTATATGGAAAGTCTCCACCCCCAAACTTCTAGAACACATACAGCAATTCAGTAACGTGGCAAGATACAAAGTCAATTACAGAAATCAGTGGCTTTCTTATACACTAACAATGAAAATACAGAAAGGGACATTAGAGAATCGATTCACTTTACTATAGCACCAAGAACCATAAGATACCTCGGAATAAACCTAACCGAAGAGGTAAAGGATCTGTACTTGAGGAACTACAGAACACTCATAAAAAAATTGAAGAAGACACAAAAAGATGGAAGACCATTCCATGCTCTTGGATCAGAAGAATAAACATTGTTATAATGTCTATACTGCCTAGAGCAATCTGTACTTTTAATGCCATTCCGATCAAAATTTCACCAGTATTTTTCAAAGAGCTGGAGCAAATAATCCTAAAATTTGTACGGAATTAGAAGAGACCCCGAGTTGCTAAGGAAATGTTGAAAAACAAAAAAACTGGCGGCATCACGTTACCTGATTTCAAGCTTTCCTAACAAAGCTGTGATCACCAAGACAGCATCTTACTGGCATAAAAACAGACACATAGACCAGTGGAACAGAGTAGAGAGCCCAGATATGGACCCTCAATTCTATGAACAAATAATCTTCGACAAAATGGGAAAAAATATCTAGTGGTAAAAAGACAGTCTCTTCAATAAATGGTGCTGGGAAAACTGGACAGCTATATGTAGAAGAATGACACTCAACCATTCTCTTACACAATACACAAAGATAAACTCGAAATGGATAAACGACCTCAACCTGAGACAGGAATCCATCAGAATCCTAGAGGAGAACATAGGCAGTAACCTCTTTGACATCAGCCACAGCAACTTCTTTCAAGATATGTCTCCAAAGGTGATGGAAACAAAAGCGAAAATGAACTTTTGGGACTTCATCCAGATCAAAAGCTTCTGCACAGCGAAGGAAACAGTCAATGAAACAAAGAGGCAACCCACGGAATGGGAGAAGATATTTGCAAATGACATACAGACAAAAGGTTGATATCCAGGATCTATAAAGAACTCCTCAAACTCAACACACACAAAACAGACAATCATATTAAAAAATGGGCGGAAGATATGAACAGACACTTCTCCAATGAAGACATACAAATGGCTATCAGACACATGAAAAAATGTTCATCATCACTAGCCATCATGGAGATTCAAATCAAAACCACATTGAGATACCACCTTCCACCAGTTAGAATGGCCAAAATTAGCAAGACAGGAAACAATGTGTGTTGGAGAGGATGTGGAGAAAGGGGAACCCTCTTACACTGTTGGTGGGAATGCAAGTTGGTGCAGCCACTTTGGAGAACAGTGTGGAGATTCCTCAAGAAATTAAAAATAGAGCTTCCCTGTGACCCTGCAATTGCACTCTTGGGTATTTACCCCAAAGATACAGATGTCGTGAAAAGAAGGGCCATCTGTACCCCAAATTTTATAGCAGCCATGGCCACGGTCACCAAACTGTGGAAAGAACCAAGATGTCCTTCAATGGATGAATGGATAAGGAAGATGTGGTCCATATACACTATGGAGTATTATGCCTTCATCAGAAAGGACAAATACTCAACTTTTGTCGCAACATGGACAGGACTCAAAGAGATTATGCTGAGTGAAATAAGTCAAGCAGAGAGAGTCAAGTATCATATGGTTTCACTTATTTGTGGAGCATAACAAATAATATGGAGGACAGGCATAGATGGAGAGGAGAAGGGAGTTGAGGGAAATTGGAAGGGGAGGTGAACTATGAGAGACTATGGACTCTGAAAAACAACCTGAGGGTTTCGAAGGGGTGAAGGGTGGTAGGTTGGGGTAACCAGGTGGTTGGTATTAAAGAGGGCATGGATTGCATGGAGCACTGGGTGTGGTGCAAAAACAATAAATACTGTTATGCTGAAAAGAAATAAAATAAAAAATAAATAGAACTACAGACCAATATTGCTAATGAACATGGATGCCAAATGCTCACGAAGACACTAGCCAATATGTCCAACACTTTATTAAAAGGATTTTTCATTCTGATCAAGTGGGAGTAATTCCTGAAGTGCAAGGATGTTTCAACATTCAAAAGTCAATGAATGTGATACATCACATTTGTATAAGAAAGGACAAGGAGCATATGATTCTCTCAATGGATGCATTAAAAGCATTTGACAAAGTATAGCACTCTTTCTTGATTAAAACTCTTCAGAGTGTATAGAGGGAACATACTTCAATATCATAAAAGCCACCTACAAAAATCCCACAGCAAATGTCATTATCAATGGGAAATGTTGAGGGCTTTTCCCTGTAAGGTCAGAGACATAACAGGGATGTCCACTTCACCACTGATGTTCAACTTAGTACTAGAAGTCTTAGCTTCAGCAATCAGACAACATCATATATATATGATTTGAATTTGAATTATATATTGAATTTTATATAATTTTTTATATATATGTATAAA
>JAHRIG010000591.1:2042728-2081936 GCA_020311275.1 Eira barbara
AGGTAGCAACCTCTGTGACCCTGATGCAGCAATTTCTTCTAGACGTGTCTCCATGGCTCAGGGAAACAAAGGCAAAAATGAACTATTGTGATTTTATGAGATAAAAAGATTTGCACAGCAAAGGAAACAATTGACAAAACCAAAAGACAACCGATAGAATGGGAGAATATATATACAAATGTCTAAGTAGATAAAGGGCTACTATACAAAATCTATACAAAACCTAACACCCAAAGAACAAATAATCCAAACAAGAAATGGACAGACTATATGAAAAGACATTTCTCCAAATAATACATCCAGATGGCCAACAGACACATGAAAAAGTGCTCGACATCATTTGGCATTCGGGATATACAAATCAAGACCACAAGGAGTTACCACCTCATACCAGTCAGAATGGATAAAATTATCAAGTTGTTGGGGCCAATTCCACGTTAAAACCTGTTAAAGCCCTAGGGCTTGCCTGGGCCTACTTAGCCATAGAGACTCCATGTTGCCTAGGTAGACATTTTGTTGTTTAATAAATGTCTCAGTAGTTACTGATATCAGTTCCAGGTAACTGTTGCTAAAACACACACCTAAAACAAGGCCATTTTGTTTAATAAATGCCTCAACAGTTATTGATATCAGTTCCAGGTAACTGTTACTAAAACACACAGGTAGGAGACATCCAATAAGCCACATACATACAGCCACATACATAGAGGTCTGCGGTTGCACGCTATAAAACTAACCTGTAAGACCAAGGGCGGGTTGCTCTCTTCGGAGGCGGTCCTGGCCGGTCAGACTGACTTCTAATTTTTGGCATAGAATAAAGCTTTACATAACTTTCACTTTGTCTCAGTCTCGTTCCCCTGGCCAGTCAGTCTAACTTCCAATGCTTGGTATAGAATAAGGCTTTGGATAACTTTCACGTTGTCTCAGTCTCATTCCTTTGATAACAGACTCAACAAAGTAAGGAAATGGAAGATTTTGGTGAAGATGTGGAGAAATGGGAACCTTCTTACACTGTTGGTGGGAATTCAAGCTGTTGTAGCCACTCTGGAAAACACCATGGAGGTTCCTCAAAAAGTTGAATGCAGCAATTGTTCTACTAGGTACTTACCACAAGGGTAAAAATGTAATGATCCAAAGGGACACCTGCAGCCCAATGTTTATAGCAAAAATGTCTGAAGTAGCCAAACTATGGAAAGAGCCCAGAGAAGAATATATATATTCAATGGAATACTACACAAACATCAAAAATATGAAATCTTACCATTTTCAACAATGTGGATGGAAGTAGAGGGTATTATGCTAAGTGAAATGTTAATCAGAGAAATAATTATCATATGATCTCACTCATTTGTGGAATTTAAGAAACAAAACAGAGGATCATAGTGGAAAGGAGGGAAATTAAAACAAGCCAATATCAGAGATAACAGAGGTGGAGACAAACCATGAAACCATGTGAGATTCTTTAACTATAGGAAACAAACAGGGCTACTGGAAGCAAGGGGGTTGGGAGGATATGGTAACTTTCCTATATAAATTAAAGAGTGCATGTAAGTTAATAAGCAGTGAGCAATATATAAGACTAATGAATCACTGAACTCTACCTCTGAAACTAATAATGCACTATATGCCAAACAATTGAATTTAAATAAAAAACTATTAAAAAGTTTTAGAATCTGCAATATAAAGTTTGTAGAATGTTGTAAGTTAACCAAGAATAATGGAATATTCAGTGTACAGGACAAATTACCACATTGTGCCCTCTCAGAACAAAGAATGTAGTACAGTACCTGATACTCCTTTTTTCGTTCCAGAGGTAGCAAATTCCTCACTTGGATTATTGTTTTGACCCAAATACTAGATTACATCAAAGGATAGTGATTTTAATTTAATTTAATTTACTAATTTAATTTAATTCTTAATTTAATTTAACTTTTTTTTCTATTTAAGAAGAACTTAATGTGATTTAACTATGCCTACAAACAATAGAATAGTTGTGAAATTCAAATGAAGTGAGATAAATGGAAATTGTTTCAAACATTTAAGTTGATGTATTCCCATAATGTGTGTGTGTGTGTGTGTGTGTGTGTGTGTAGGATTCATAATGTTATTCTTCTCTGATTAATAGCTCTACTGACACTAACATTATTACATGTGTCTGGTGAGTAGCTTAATATTTTCTTCAGGCAAATATTTTAATTCTGCTAAAGTCTGCTAGGTGTCTTCTATTGGTTGTCTTACTTCAGAGTTCCATACCTTTAGTTTTTTATGTCTAAATAAAATAGATGACTACGAATATTCATTTATTAAAAATTATTTATCTTTTTCTATATTTTCTTCTCAAGTTAAACAGGGAGCTTGTTAAGTTCCTTTCCTAAGGAATTATTTTCATTCTGAGAGAATTGTTTTCAATTATTATACCACAGTATAATATTATATGTTATAATATAATCCTTTAAATGTTTTTTTATTTTATTTTTTTTTTTTTATTTTAGAGAGAGACTGAGGGAGAGCATGAACGGGGGCATGGGTAGAGGGAGCAGAAGAAGCAGACTCCCTGCTGATCAAGGAGCTGGATGTGGGACTCAACCCCAGGATCCTGGGGTCATGACATGAGCTGAAGGCAAACACTTAATGAACTGAGCCACTCAGGCACCCTTAAGCTATGTATTTTAAGAAGACATTTTAACAGGTACTCTAGCTTAAATACCACCAGTAATCCACTGGTAATATTAGAAACAAAACTGGCAGAACAGTGGGATATATTTGGCGACATCTATTAAATTTGAATATGCAAAAAATATGATTAGTGATGTGCACTGAGACAGATTTGACTGTTGATAACACCATTTATTCTAACAGTCTCAAATTGTAAAAATCCTAAATAGATAACAATATTCAAATATATACACTTGTGTTACCATCACCACAATCCTAGTAATAAACATATCCATGTCATATGCATGAACTCGTTTAATTATATACATTAATTATGTGCAGGTTTTTTTTATATTAGATCTCAATAAAGATAAAAGTAATCAGAGGTATACATAAATTGTGTTATGTTTTGAGCAATGGGCACCCTTAACATTTACAATGTACAGTGTTGCACATACCAGCTTCATAAAACTATTGAGAATTTAAACTGTTGAATTGAGATTTACTACCAGTGTAAAATTTACACTAAATTTCTAAAATGTCATATGTAAAAATAATGTAAAATATCTCAGTAAAATCTTTATAATGATTACATATTGAAATGCCAAAATTTGGGTATATTGGAGAAAATAAAATACACTTAAATAATTTCACTTTTTCCTTATTCTTATTTAATGTGGCTATAGAAATGTTTAAATTTTTTTTTGAGGGATGCCTGTGTGCCTCAGTCAGTTAAGTGTCTGTCTTTGGCTCAGGTCACGATCCTGGTGTCCAAGGATTGCGTCCCCCATCAGGGTCCTTTCTCAGCAGGTAAACTGCTTCTCTCTCTGCTTGCCACTCACCCTGCTTGTGCTCTTTCTCTTTCTGACAAATAAATAAATAAATAAATAAATAAATAAATAAATAAAATATTTTTAAAAATCTTTTTCCCCCCACATCTTTGCCAACACTTGTTGTTTCTTGACTTGTTAATTTTGGCCATTCTAACTGGTGTAAGGTGATATCTCAATGTGGTTTTGATTTGAATTTCCCTCATGGCTAATGATCATGAGAATTTTTTCATGTGTCTGTTAGTCATTTGCATGTCTTCTTTGGGGAAGTATCTGTCCCTGTATTCTGCCCATTATTTAACATTATCTGTTTTTTGGGGTGTTGAGTTGAGGAGTTCTTTATAGGTCTTGGATATCAGCCCTTTGTCTATAGTGTCATTTGCGAATATCTTTTCCCCTTCTGTGGGTTGCCTCTTTGTTTTGTTGATGTTTCTTTGCTGTGCAGAAGCTTTTGATCTTGAGAAAGTTCCAAAAGTTCATTTTAACTTTTGTTTCCTTTGCCTTTGGAGACGTGTCTTAAAAGAAACTGCTGTGGCCAATGTCAAAGAGGTTACTGCCTATGTTCTCCTCTGGGATTTTGATATATTCCTGCCTCATGTTGAGGTCTTTCATCCATTTTGAGTTTATCTTTCTGCATGGTTTAAGAGAATGGTTGAATTTCATTGCTCTATACACAGCTGTCCAGTTCTCCCAGCACCATTTATTGAAGAGACTGCCTTTTTTCCACTGGAGTTTTTTCCTGTTTTGTCAAAGATTATTTGACCATAGAGTTGAGGGTCCATATCTGGATACCCTACTCTGTTCTCACTGGTCTATGTGTCTGTTTTTGTGCCAGTATCAGGCTATATTGGGGAACAGTCTTACACTGTTGGTGGAAAAACAAACTGGTGCAGCCACTTTGGAATACAGCATGGAGATTCCTTAAGAAATTAAAAATAGAGCTACCCTATGACCCCACAATTGCACTACTGGGTATTCATACAATGATACAGATGCATTGAAAAAAAAAGGCCATAGGTACCCCAATATTCATAGCAGCAATGGCCACAGTCAAGAAACTGTGGGAAGAGCCAAGATGATGATGTGGAAAGAGCCTTAACAGATGAATTAATGAAGAAGATATGGCCCATATATGTTATGGAGTATTATGCCTCCATCAGAAAGGATGAATACCCAACTTTTGCATCAACATGGATGGGACTGGAGGTGATTATGCTGTGTGAAAGAAGTCAAGCAGAGAAAATCAATTGTCATAAGGTTTCACTTACTTGTGGGGCATAAGGAATAGCATGGAGGACACTAGAAGAAGGAAAGGAAAACTGAAATGGGGGAAACTGGAGGGGAAACAAAGCATGAGAGGCTGTGAACTCTGAGAAACAAACTGAGGGTTTTGGAAGGGGGATTGAGGTGATGGGTGAGCCTGGTGGTAGGTATTAAGGAACGCAGGTATTGCATGGGGCACCGGATGTTGTGCATAAACAATGAATTATGGAACACTAAGAAAATAGAGTAAGATGGAAAAAAAAAATATATATATATATTTTTTTTTTCACTAACTTGTGTTTTTTTCATGTTTAGAGTAGTGGTAGGTGCTAGTCTTAAAATAATGCAAATAGGGGCACCTGGGTGGCTCAGTGGGTTAAAGCCTCTGCCTTCGGCTCAGGTCGTGATCCCAGGGTCCTGGGATCAAGCCCCGCATCAGGCTCTCTGCTCAGTGGGGAGCCTGCTTTCCCCCCCCCCTCTGCCTCCCTCTCTGCCTACTTGTGATCTCTGTCTGTCAAATAAATAAATAAAATATTAAAAAAATAATGCAAATAATGAAACTACTACACTAAAAAAATGGATGATTCTCACAAACATAATATTCACCTGAAGAGTCCAGAAAAGGGGGAATGGGTAGTGTATCTTTCTATTAATGTAAATTTAAACATAAGAAATATAATTATATTATTTTAGTTATTTATGAAAATACTGCCTTTGGAGAGGATGGGTGTTCAGTGATTTTTAGAAGGCATACATGATGCTTCTGTATTGCTGGTGATATACTATTTTTTTTAATATAAATATGTGTATTTTACGAAAAAAACATTTTTAAAGTCCATTTTCCTGTTTTTGGTACACTTCAGTAAGCTAACTAACTTGATAAAAATATGTGTAATATAAATAAAGAGTTTTAAACAGAGAATATAAAGAATTGCATATATATAATATATGGAGAAAAGTGCTAAAAATCCCGAGACTAATGTTTATCTGTGTAATGGGAAAAAATCAGTAAAATATCTCCAAAAATATAAGGTGAAAGGGAAGAGTAAGCATAACAGTAGAAATATATGCAATAGGAAAACACACAATAGAAAGATTCCAACAAAATGAAGAGTTGGCAACTTGAGATTGATCAAAATAAAGAGAAAAGATATATGAAAAATGCATTTTGATCGGAATTGAATTGAAAGTACAGATTGCTCTAGGCAGTATAGACATTTTAACAATGTTTATTCTTCTGACCCATGAGCATGGAATGGTCTTCCATCTTTTTGTGTCTTCTTCAATTTCTTTCATGACTTTTCTGTAGTTCCTCGAGTACAGATCCTTTACCTCTTTGTCTAGGTTTATTCCCAGGTATCTTATTGTTCTCAGTGCTAGAGTAAATGGAATAGATTCTCTAATTTCCTTTTCTGTATTTTCATTGTTAGTGTATAAGATAGCAACTGATTTCTGCACATCGACTTTGTATCCTGCCACATTACTGAATTGCTCTATGAGTTCTAGTAGTTTGGGGGTGGAGTCTTTTGGGTTTTCCATACAAAGTATCATGTCATCTGCGAAGAGAGAGAGTTTGACTTCTTCTTTGTCAATTTGAATACATTTCACTTCTTTTTGTTGCCTGATTGCTATTAGTAGCACTTCTAGTACTATGTTCAACAAGAGTGGTGAGAGTGGGCATCCTTGTCATGTTCCTGATTGCAAAGGGAAGGCTGTCAGCTTTTCCCCAATGAATGATATTCACTCTGGGTTTTTCATAGATAGATTTTATGAAGTTGAGGAACATTCTGTCTATCCCTATATGTCGAAGCGTTTTAATCAGGAACAGATGCTGATGGTCAAATGCTTTTTCTGCATCAATTGAGAGAACCATGTGGTTCTTCTCTCTTGTCTAATTGATTTGTTCTATCACATTGATTTGCAAATGTTGAACCACACTTGCATCCTGGGGATAAATCCCACCAGGTCATGGAGGATAATCTTTTTAAGGTACAGTTGGATCCTATTAGCTAGGATCTTGTTGAGAATCTTGGTATCCATATTCATCAGGATGTTGGTCTGAAATTCTTCTCTGTGTTGGGGTCTTTTCCTGGTTTGGTGATCAGGGTAATGCTGGCTTCATAAAAAGAGCCTGGAAGTTTTCCTTTTGCTTCAATTTTTTTTTTTTTTTTGAAACAGCTTCAGGAGAATAGGTATTATTTCTTCTTTCAATTTTGGTAGAATTCTCCGGGGAATCCATCAGGTGCTGTCGTCTTTTATTGGGAGGTTTTTGATCACTGCTTCAATCTTTCTACTAGATATTGGTCTATTCAGATTGTCAATTTCTTCCTGATTCAGTTTTGGAAGTTTATAGGTTTCCAGGAATGCATCCATTTTGTCCAGATTGCTTAATTTACTGGCATATAACTGTTGATAATAATTTCTAATAATTGTTTTTATTTCTTTGGTGTTAGTCGTGATCTCTCTCTTTTCAATCATAATTTTATTAATTTGGGTCCTCTCTCTTTTCTTTAAGATTAGTTTGGCGAATGGTTTATTGATCTTATTGATTCAAAGATCTGGATCAAACAATTCTAAAATTTGTATGGAACGAGAAGAGACCCCGAATTACCAAGGAAATGTTCAAAAAGAAGAACAAAACTGGGGGCCTCAGATTGTCTGATTTCATGCTTTACACAAAGCTGTGATCACCAAGACAGCAGGGTACTGGCACAAAAACAGACACATAGACCAGTGGAACAGAGTAGAGAGCCCAGATATGGACCCACGACTCTATGGTCAAATAATCTTCGACAGAGCAGGAAAAAATATACAGTGGAAAAAAGACAGTCTCTTCAATAAATGGTGGTGGGAAAATTGGACAACTATGTGTAGAAGAATGAAACTTGACCATTCTCTTACACTACACACAAAGATAAAATGGAACTGAATAAAAGATCTCGATGTGAGGCAGGAATCTATCAGAATCCTAGAGGGAGCATGGGCAGTAACCTCTTCAACATCAGCAAAAGCAACTTCTTTCAAGATATGTCTCTAAAGGCAAAGGAAACAAAAACGAAAATGAACTTTTGGCACCTCATCAAGATCAGAAGCTTCTGAAACAAAACAAAGAAGCAACCATGGAATGGGAGAAGATTTCCTCAAATGACACTACAGACAAAGGGCTGATATCCAGGATCCATAAAGAACTCCTCAAACTCAACACACACAAAACAGATAATCACGTCCAAAAATGGGCAGAAGACATGGACAGATACTTCTCCAAAGAGGACATACAAATGGCTAACAGACACATGAAAAAATGTTCATCATCACTAGCCATCAGGGAGATTTGAATCAAAACCACATTGAGATACCACCTTACACCAGTTAGAATGGCCAAAATTAGCAATATAGGAAACAACATGTGTTGGAGAGGATGTGGAGAAAGGGGAACCCTCTTTCACTGTTGGTGGGAATGGAAGTTGGTGCAGCCAATTTGGAGAACAGTGTGGAGATTCCTCAAGAAATTAAAAATAGAGCTTCCCTATGACCCTGCAATTGCACTACTGGGTATTTACCCCAAAGATATAGATGTAGTGAAAAGATCGGCCATCTATACCCCAATGTTTATAGCAGCAATGGCCACAGTCGCCAAACTGTGGAAAGAACCAAGATGTCCTTCAATGGACAAATGGATAAGGAAGGTGTGGTCCATGTACACTATGGAGTATTATGCCCCCATCAGAAAGGATGAATACCCAACTTTCGTATCAACATGGACAGGACTGGAAGAGATTATGCTGAGTGAAATAAGTCAAGCAGAGAGAGTCAATTATCATATGGTTTCTCTTATTTGTGCAGCATAAGGAATAATATGGAGGACATTAATAGATGGAGAGAAGTGAGTTGGGGGAAATTGGACGTGGACCATGAGAGACTGTGGACTCTGAGAAACAAACTGCGAGGTTTGGAGGGAAGGGTGTTGGAAGGTTTGGTGAGCCTGGTGGTGGGTAATTAAGGAGGGCATGTATTGCATTGAGCACTGGGTGTGGTGCATAAACAATGAATTCTGGAACCCTGAAAAGAAATTTAAAAGTAAATAAATATTTTTTTTAAAGAGTCAACACTCTACAGACTGAGCCAGCCAGGCATGCCCACCACCCCTCTCCCCATGTTTTAAGTATATGGTATTATATTTTATTTACTTTTATTTTATGTTTCTTGACTGGCTTTTTACAGATATTTTACTTTTATTACTTTTGTGTTTCCTACATTTATACCATCACTTTGCTCTCTTCTTTCCATTCAAAGTGTCTCCTTTAATATTTCTTGCAGAGCTGTTTAAGCAGTCATGAATTGCTTTCCTTTTTGTTTCTTTGGGAAACTATCATTCTTTGTATTCTGAATGATAGCTTTGCTATCATTCTAGCTTTGCTAGATAGAGGATTAATGGATAAAGTTTTTTTTTTTTTTCCACTTCAGAACTTTGAATAGACTACCATACCTTTCTGTCTTGTAAATTTTCTGTTGAAAAATTTACTGCCAGACATGCTTTTATTCTTGTAAGTTCATGTCTTCTCTTATCTTGCTACTTACTATTTCTTTTCTTTATCATTGTATTTTGCAAATTTAATTACAAAATGTCTAGGTATGGGTCTGCTTTTGTTTATTTGATATGGATTCTCTTGTTTCCTGGATCTAGGTATCTGTTTTGTTCCCTAGATTAGGGAAGTTTTCCGCTATTATTTCTTTAAATAAATATAATGCCCCATTTTCTTTCTTCTTCTTCTGGCACTTATAACATGCATGTTATTATATTTTTGGAGTCCCTAAATTCCTTATGCCTCTTCTTTGGCACAATTATGTTTTTTTCTCTCTCTTTTTAAAATATTATTTATTTATTTATTTATTTATTTATTTAACGAGAGAAAGGGAGAGAGAGAGAGATGGCACAAGCAGGGGGAATGGGAGAGGAAGAAACAGGCTCCCTGCTAAGCAAGGAGCCCAATGTGGGGCCTGATCTCAGAGCCCTGAGATCATGATCTGAGCCAATGGCAGATGCTTAATTGACTAACCACCCAGGAGCCCCCTCTTTTTTTTTTTTTTTCTCTTTTTTGTTCAGCTTGATTACTGTCCATCACTCTCTCTTCTAAGTCATTAATTTCTTCCTCTGCTTCTTCCAGCCTGTTGTTCTTTCTATCATGTTACTTTCCAAATGTTATTCATTTCATTTACTATGCACGTTATCTTTGCTATGTTACTTTCTACATCTGTCCTAAGGTTTTTCTCATCTCTTCCACTCTTTTCTCAAGTCCAGTGAGTATACTTGTGATCCTTTAATTTCTCCATCAGGAATGCTACGTGTATCTCTTTCCCTTAGATCTCTGGTTATGGAGCTGTGCTGTTCTTTCATTTGGGATAAATTTCTCTAACTTCTCATTTTATCTACATCTCAGTGTCTGTTTTTGTGTTTTAGGAAAGTCATCCTGTCTCCTGTTCTTGAGGGTATCGGCTTTATGAAAAAGAAACTCTACAGTACCCTGTTGTGTATTGCCCTTGGTTCCCCAGGACCTGGAATATTCTGAGATTGTCTCCATTCTGTGCTGTGTGTGCTCTGTTGTTATGTCCTGGCTGCTTTATCCTTCATACCAATCATCTACAGAGGCTCTCTTTGCCTGTTTGGACAGCATTTGGTCCATGGCCCGAATGTGGCTCATCTTAAATAGATGTGCTATCATCTGCTTGTGAAATGAGGCCTGTCACCATCATTGCCAAAACATAGGTTCTGCAAAAATCTTGAGCTGGAAGATGCAGTGTTTGCAGTGGGTTGAGCCAGTCTTCTAGGATAAGGGTTTCACCATGATGGGGATAAAGCAAGCATGACTGGGAGTGGTGGTTCCACCAGTTTCTTTTTTCCCAGATGGATCTCTCCATGAATGCTATCTCTCTGGATTAGCTTTGAAATGAATAAATAATCTCCCCACTCAGTGCTCCAGACGGTCTTCATATTGCTATTTCTGCACTGTAAGTTTCTGTACAGTTTCCCTGCCTTTTGTGCAAGAGCAACCCTAATGCATTATGAGCTGTCCCAGATCCAAGCAAGCTAACCATTTAGATCCCATATTTTATGCCCTGCTGTTTGTAAGAACTACTAGAACCTCAATTTCCAAGCCAACTGTTATAGAGATTCATTGTCCCCATGTGCTACCCTGTGTGCTATTTGTCTCTTGCCCTTCTCCACTACTGTGGCTTCCTCCTGACTGAAAAGGCTATGATCCTTTCTCTCCCTAACCTATTCTTCCATGATTTCTACCTTCTTCAATGTGGCCTGTTCTCTACCTATAGTTGTTGAGTTTGTTCTGCCAGTCTTTAGGCCAATGTCTGGGGTATTTAGGAAGATTTGATAATTCATATCACAAGGCAAGCCTAGGGTCCTCCAACTCTGTTGCCATTTCCCCAATTCTCCATGATATGATCTTACATCAAGAAAATCCTAAAGATAAGTGGAATCTGTTGGAAGTAATAAATAAATTCAGGCAAGTGACAAGATATAAGTCAACATACAAAGAACAGTCAATTCCCTACACTTAAACTGAACAATATAAAAATGTATTAAAGAAAACAATTCAGTTTCCAAGAGTGTCAAAAACAAGTTAATTAACTAGGAGATGAACAATCTGTACACTGAGAACTAAGAGATAATGGTCAAGAAGACAAAAATAAATGGAAAGGCATCCTATATGTTTGAACCAAAAGAGTTAATATTGTCAAAATATCCATACTGGCCAAAGAAAGCTACATAATCAATGTAATAGCTATCGAAATGTTAATAGCGTATTTAACAGAAATAGGAAAAAAAAAAAACATTAAATTTGTATCGACCCACAAGACCCCAAATATTCAAAGTAATCCAGAGAGAGGTACAAAGCTAGAGGTATTATTCTGATTTCAAATTAGATTACAAATATATGAATATGATACTAACATAGAAACAGACTTAGATCCAAGAGACAGAACTGAGAGCCCAGAAATAAACCCATATATATATGGTCAACTAATATTTGAGAAGGAAGCTAAGAACACCCAATGGAAAAAAGATTGTCCCCTTCAATAAATGGTCCTAGGAATACTGGATATTAACAGGCAAAATGAATAAAAATAAATAAATAAAGGGGAAAAAAGGAATCAGATACATCTCTTACACCACCCACAAAAATAACTCAAAACAAAGACTTAAATGTTGGGCTTAAAACCCCAAAATTTCTAGAAGAAAACAGGAAAATAGTTTCTTCACTTTGATACTGACAATGATTTTTATGGATAAGATACCACAATCACAAGCAATGAAGTCAAGAATTAACAAGTGGGACAACATCAAACTAAAAAGCTTCTCCATAGCAAAATAAATGATGAAGAAAGAAAGGAAAGGAAAGGAAAGAGAAACAGAAACAGAAACAGAAACAGAAAAGGAAGAAAAGGGAAGAAAAGAAAGCAAAGCAAAGAAAGGGGCACCTGAGTGTTTCAGTCAATTAAGTGTCTGCCTTTGGCTCAGGTCATGACCCCAGGGTCCTGGGATCAAGTCCTACATTGGACTTCCTGCTCAGTGGGGAGTCTGATTCTTCCTCTAACCTTTCTCCAGCTCATGATCCCTCTCTCACTCTCTTAAATAAATAAAAACCTTTTTAAAAGAAAAAAAAATAAATAAAATAAAGCTATGAAATAGGGGAAATAGTTGTAAACCATGAATCTGATAAGGGGTTAATACCCAAAATACATACATAACTGATACAACTCAAGAACAACAGCAACAACAATAACAACGAATAATCCAATTGTAAATTGGACAATAGGCATGAATAATTTTTACAAAAATATTCAAATGACCAAAAGGTACATGAAAAAATACCAAAAACATTAATAATTAGTGAAATGCATATTGAGGCCATGATGAGATATCACCTTACACCTATTAGACTTACTATTATCAGAAAGATAAGATATAATGAATCAGGATATGGAATAAAGGAACACGTTTGCACTGTTGATGGGAATGTAAATTTGCACAGCCTATGTGGAAAACAGTATACAGGTTTCTCAAACAATTTTAAATAGAAGTTACATAAAATACAGCAATCCCACCAAAGAAAATGGAATAACTATCTCACAAAGGTGCCTGTACTCCCATGTTTATTACAATATTATTTACAGTAGCCAAGACATAAAAACAACCAATATGTTCACCAGTGAATGAATGGATAAAGAAAATGTTATCTATATCCCCCCTGAAGCACAGCCTGTGGGGATAGCTCAACTGTTACTTTATTAGGGAGTATCGTTTCAGGGTAGTAAGATTTGGAAAAATGGAGTTAAGCAGGAAAGGATAAAGAGACAGCTTGTGGTTATGTTATCAAAGGGACAGCTGCTAAATATAACTAATAATTCAACTTCACAGAACCATCTTCTCAGATCCAGAAAACTGGTCAGCATTACCTGTTGGATTCTGTCTTCCATTTTTCAACATGTTTCCCTGTAGGAAATAATCTACCAACATTCTCAGGCATTGTGTTTTTTGATACATTAGACCATGGAGGAAGAATTAGAGACATAGGGCTCAAGCTGAGTGTGCACTGGAGCTTGTCAGTACAACAGCTGGCTGACTGGAAGCACACAGTCAAAGGTCGTGATAACCCATGTGCTGATATGATCATAGGCTGGATTGTTATAGGACCTGATTCTTCAACCTCTTATCAACTCATACTCGTCCTTACACCATGAGTAGCCACATAGCAAATAGCAGGTAAATGTTGATCTCTTTTAGTAAAAAGTATCCTAGTCAGCAAGTCATCTATAATTGAATCTACTCCTAATTTAAATTTTCACCATCATTCCATTCATGAGGATAAACTGAGCTTGAAGTTGCTATTCTGAGTAGGACTATGATGGTACTGAACATCCTATATTCTTGATGACCAGTATCTGTATTTCCTCTTAAGCTGCAATTTCATATCTGATTTCACTAACTTATCGGGGGAGTGTAATTTAGGGAATTTCACTTTCTTCTACTTACCAGAATGATCCTAAGTTTATGGCTCAGTATGCCAATGGAAGGACACTGCCAATTTTAAGTATTTCTATCCTCATTTTACTTTTAGTCACATGGAAAACAATGACTGAAACAGTGGGAAATGGATAGAGCCAAAGCTTAATTTATCATTTGGTCTCCACAAGTTCCCATTCTATCTAGAGGACAACGATAGTGTTTCACGTCCCTTGCATGGATAGCAGTTCAGAGATTCCACATAATAATACACTGTAGGTTTAGATACTCCTGTTTCGGGGCACCTGGGTGGCTCAGTGGGTTAAACCCTCTGTCTTCAGCTCAGTTCATAATCCCAGAGTCCTGGTATCGAGCCCCACATCAGGCTCTCAGCTCCGCCGGGAGCCTATTTCCTTCATTCTCTGCCTGCCTCTCTGCCTACTTGTGATCTCTGTCTGTCCAATAAATAAAAAATAAATAAATAATATTTTTTTAAAAAAAAGATACTCCTGTTTCCCTGTGCAATAACTATAATAATAGTTAAATAAAATTTGGTTACACCAACTTTTGGAGAATGAGTTGAGAAATATTTATTGTGTATTTGTTTGGGGAAGTCACAGTGCTTCATGGAAAGAAGCTTTATTTTTTTTTTCTATTTTTTAATTTTTTAAAGATTTTATTTATTCATCTGACAGATAGAGATCACAAGTAGGCAGAGAGGAAGGCAGAGAGAGAGGAGGAAGCAGGCTTCCTGCTGAGCAGAGAGCCCAATGTGGGGGTGGATCCCAGGATCCTGGGATCATGAGCTGAGCTGAAGGCAAGGGCTTTCACCCACTGAGACACCCAGTCGGCCCTTTGTTTTTATTTTTTTTAGCATCTTAATTTAATTTTATTTTTTCAGTATTCCAAGATTCATTCTTTATGCACCTGACCCAGTCCTCCATGCAATATCATGATCACTAGCCATCAGAGAAATTCAAATCAAAACCACATTGATATACCACTTTGCACCAGTTAGAATGGAAAGAAGGTTTAAATAATGAACACTGAACTGTGAACTCCCTTAGATGTCTAAATTGGGCAAGGAAGTCACTCTTCACAGACAACATCATATTCTATGTAGAAAACCTGAAAGACTCCATCTAAAAATTGCTAGAACTAATGCACAAATCTAGCAGTCATGGGATATAAAATCAGTATACAAACACCTGCTGCGTTCCTTTTTTTTTTTTTTTCATTTCAATTTTTCAGTGTTCCAAGATTCATTGTTTATGCACCATACCCAGTGCTCCATGCAATACATGCCCTCCTTAATACCCACCACCAGGCTCACCAAACCCCCACCCGCCTCCCTTCCAAAACGTTCAGTTGTCGGGTTTTTTGTTTTTGTTGTTTTTTTTTTTCCTCAAGGTCCATAGTCTCTCATGGTTAATCTCCCCCTCCAATTTCCCCCAGTTCAATTTTCCTTTCCTTTTCCTAATGTCCTCCATGGTATTCTTCATGCTCCACAAGTAAGTGAAACCATATGTTAACTGACTCTCTCTGCTTTACTTATTTCACTCAGCATAATCTCCTCCAGGCCCATCCATGTTAATGCAGAAGTTGGGTATTCATCTTTTCTGATGGAGGCATAATACTACATAGAACATATGGACCATATCTTCTTTATCCATTCATCTGTTGAAGGGCATCTTGGCTCTTTCCACAGTTTGGCGACTATGGCCATTGCTGCTATGAACATTGGGGTATAGATGGCCCTCCACTTCACTACTTCTGTACCTTTGGGGTAAATACCTAGTAGTGCAATTGCAGGGTTATAGGGTAGCTCTATTTTTATTTTTTTTTTATTTTTTTTTTTTTTTTTAGTATTCTCCACACTGTTTTCCAAAGTGGCTGCACCAACTTGCATTCCCACCAACAGTGGAAGAGTATTCCCCTTTCTCCACATCCTCTCCAACACTTGTTGTTTCCTGTCCTGTTAACTTTGGCCATTCTAACTGGTGTAAGGTAGTATCTCAATGTGGTTTTGATTTTAATCTCCCTCATGGCTAGTGATGATGAATATTTTTTCATGTGTCTGTTAGTCATTTGTATCTCTTCATTGGAGAAGTGTCTGTTCATGTCTTCTGCCCAATTTTTGATGTGATTATCTGTTTTGTGTGTGTGTTGAGGTTGAGGAGTTCTTTATAGATCTTGGATATCAGCCCTATGTCTGTACTGTCATTTGCGAATATCTTCTCCCATTCTGTGGGTTGTCTTTTTGTTTTGTTGACTGTTTCCTTTGCTGTGCAGAAACATAAAGCCCCAAACTTCACTTTTGTTTTTGTTTCCTTTGCCTTTGGAGATATGTCTTGAAAGAAGTTGCTGTGGCCGATGTTGAAGAGGTTACTGTTTATGTTCTCCTCTAGGATTTTGATAAATTCCAGCCTCATGTTCAGATCTTTTATCCATTTCAACTTTATCTTTCGGTATGGTGTAAGAGAATGGTTGAGTTTCATTCTTCTATACATAGCTGTCCAATTTCCCCAGTGCCATTTATTGAAGAGACTGTCTTTTTTGCCACTGTATATTTTTTCCTGCTTTGTCGAAGATTATTTGAGAGGGAGTTATGATCCATATCTGGGCTCTCTACTCTGTTCCACTGGTCTATGTTTCTGTTTTTGTGCCAGTACCATGCTGTCTTGGTGATCACAGCTTTGTAGTAAAGCATGAAAGCAGGCAACGTGAGGCCCCCAGTTTTGTTTTTATGTTTTTTTTTTCTTTTTTAGCATTTCGTTAGTGATTCAGGGTCTTTCCTGGTTCCATAAAAATTTTAGGATTGTTTGTGCCAGTGCTTTGAAGAATGCCAGTGGAATTGTGATCAGGATGGAATTGAAAGTATAGATTGCTCTGGGCATTACAGACATTTTAACAATGCTTATTCTTCTGATTCATGGGCATGGAATGGTCTTCCATCTTTTTGTGTCTTCTTCAATTTCTTTCTTAACTGTTCTGTAGTTCCTCAAGTACAGATCCTTTACCTCCTTGTTAAGGTTTATTCCCAAGTATCCTATGGTTCCTGGTGCTATAGGAATTGGAATTGATCCTCTAATTTCCCTTTATATATTTTCATTGTTAGTGTATAAGAAAGCAACTGATTTCCGTACATCGATTTTGTATCCTGCCACATTACTGAATAGCTTTATGAGTTCTAGTAGTTTGGGGGTGGAGTCTTTTGGTTTTTCCATATAAAATATCATGTCATCTGCGAAGAGAGAAAGTTTGACTTCTTCTTTGCCAATTTGAATACATTTTACTTCTTTTTGTTGCCCAATTGCTGTTGCTAGGACTTCTAATACTACGTTGAACAAGAATGGTGAGAGTGGGCATCCTTGTCATGTTCCTGATCTCAAACAGAAGGCTGTCATCTTTTCCCCAATTAATGATATTCATACTCTGGGTTTTTCATAGATAGATTTTATGAAGTTGAGGAATATTCCATCTATCCCTATATTTTGAAGCGTTTTAATCAGGAACAGATGCTGATTGTCAAATGCTTTTTTCTGCATCAATTGAGAGAACCATTTGGTTCTTCTCTCTTCTCTAATTGATTTGTTCTATCACATTGATTTGCAAATGTTGAACAACACTTGCATCCTGGGATAAATCCCACCATGTCATGGAGGATAATCTTTTTAAGGTACTGTTGGATCCTATTAGCTAGGATCATGTTGAGAATCTTGGTGTCCATATTCATCAGAGATACTGGTCTGAAATTATCTTTTTTGATGGGGTCTTTTCCTGGTTTGGTGATCAGTGTAATGCTGGCTTCATAAAAAGAGTCTGGAAGTTTTCTTATGTTTCTATTTTTTGAAACAGCTTCAAGGGAATAGGTGTTATTTCTTCTTTGAAAGTTTGGTAGAATTCTCCAGAGAATCCATCAGTCCCGGTCTCTTGTTATTGGGAGGTTTTTGATCACTGCTTCAATCTTGTTACTAGATACTGTTCTGTTCAGTTTGTCAATTTCCTCCTGATTCAGTCTTGGAAGTTTATAGGTTTCTAGGAATGCATCCATTTCTTCTTGGTTTCTTAACTTATTGGCATGTAACTGTTGATAATAATTTCTGATGATTATTTCTATTTCTTTGGTGTTAATAGTGATGACTCTCCTTTCATTCATAATACTATTAATTTGAGTCCTCTCCCTTTCCTTTTGATATAGTTAGGCCAGTGGTTTATTGGTCTTATTAAGTCTTTCAAAGAACCTGCTTCTAGTTTTGTTGATGTGTTCTACTGTATCTCTAGTTTCTAATTCATTGATCTCTGCTCTAATCTTATTTCCCTTCTTGTGCATGGGGTTGGCTTAAATTGTTATTGATTTTTAAGTTCGTGAAGGTGTGTTTGGGACTTTTCTTTTCTTTTTTATGAGTGAGGCTTTGATGGCTATCTATTTCATCCTTAGGACCGCCTTTGTCATATCCCATAGATTTTGAACTGATGTGTCTTCATTCTGATTGGTTTACTTGAATTAAGTTCTTTAACTTCCTGTTTGATAAAAACATTCTTAAGAAGGGTTTTCTTTATCTTCCACGTGTTTGAATTCCTTCCAAACTTTTTCTTCTGTTTGAGTTCCACTTTCAAAGCCTTGTGGTCTGAGAATATGCAGGAAATAATCTCAATATTTTGGTATCAGTTGAGACTTGATTTGTGACCCAGTACATTGTCTATTCCAGAGTGTGTTCCATGTTCCAAAGAATGACTATTCTGTTGTTTTGAGGTAGAGTGTTCTGTATATAACTATGAGATCCATCTGGCCCAATGCATAATTCAAAGCTCTTGTTTCTTTATTGATTTTATGCTTAGTTAATCTGTCTATTACTGAGAGTGGTGTGTTAAGATCTGCTACAATTAATGGGTTCATATCAATATGAATCTTTATTTTGACTAACAGTTGTCCTATATAGTTGGATGCTCCCATATTGAGGGCATAAATATTTACAATTGTTAGATCTTGGTGGATAGACCCTTTAAGAATGATGTAGTATCCTTCTTTATCTCTGACTACAGTCTTTAGCTTAAAATCTAATTTATCTGATGTGAGAATCACTTCCCCAGCTTTCCTTTTAGGCCTGTTGACATGAAACATGCTTCTCCATTCCTTCACTTTTAGTCTAGATGCATCGTTAGGTACCAAATGTGTCTCTTGTAGACAGCATATGGATTGGTCCTGCCATTTTATCCAATCTGAAACCCTCAGCAGTTTTATGGGAGGATTTAGGCCATTTGCATTGAGAATGATTATTGAAAGGTACATTTTTATGGACATCATGTTGCCTGTGAAGTCCTTATTTACATAGATTGTCTCTGTAAATTTCTGTTCTATGTCAATCTTGGGTTCTTTCTTCTTTTACAAAACCCCTCTTAATATTTCTCGTAGTGCCATCTTGGTGGTCACATACTCTTTTAAATCTTGTCAGTCTTGGAAGCTTTTTATCTCTCCGTCCATTTTGAATGTCAGCCTTGTTGGATAAAGTATTCTTGACTGCATGTTTATCTCATTTAGTGCCTCTAGTATGTCTTGCTAGCCTTCTGGCTTTCAGGTTTCTGTGGATAGGTCTGACAATATTCTGATGGACGTTCCTCTGTACATGAGGAATCTCTTCTCCCTAGCTGCCCTCAGAAGTGCTTGTCTAAAATTATCATTCGTGAGCTTCATAATCAAATGCCTTGAGGCCTTTCAAGATTCAGTGTTCTTTCTGCCTCTAGGACATGAACACTGGTTTCATTCCCCAGATTGGGGAAAATTTTCATGCATAATTTGTTCAACTATATCTTTTGGTCTTCTCTCTTTCTCCACCCCCTCAGGGATCTCAATAATTCTGACAGTGGAACATGCCATAACATTTATTTCCCTAATTCTGTTTTCATGGCTTCTAAGCCCTTTGTTCCAGGCCTCCTCCTGATCCTTTTTATCTATCATTTTATCCTATAGATCACGAATTCTATCTTCTGCCCCTGTTACCCTATCTGTTAGAGAATTTAGATTGTATTGGACCTCACTGACAGCATTTTTAACATCTGCCAGGTCAGCTCTCACTACTGACCTTAGAGATTCTATGCTGTCACTAATGATTTTCTCCAACCTAGCCATTGTCTGGATAATTGTTACCCTGAATTTCCTTTCTGACATACTCTTTATGTCCATATCCAATAGTACTGTGGCAGAGGTCACAGTTTCTGAATTTTTCCTTTGTTAGGTTTTTCTCCTCCTAGTCATGTTGGTGAGAGGTGGTTGAGAGGATGTATAGCTGAGTATATTAACAACAATCCAGGCAAGGCACACCTTGGAATACTTCCTAGGAATTGGAAGTCACCACCAAAAAGCAGAAAAAGAAAAAAAAAAAAAAACGAGAGAGAAAAAGAGATAGAGAGAGAGAAAGAAAAAGAGAGAGAGAAATCCCAGGCATTATGAGCCCCAAAAGTAAGATTTATAAGGTATATAAACAAAAATGAACAAACAAAAAGACCAACAAAAGTAAAAGACAAAAAGAAAAAAGAAAAAGAACCCCATCAAAATGAACCCCAATGATAGATTTATATAACACCAGAAAAAAAAAAAATACATAGGAACACCGACAGAAGAAAAAGGTGGGAGGATTGTTATAAATCCTCAGTGTGGGTGAGAAAGTTTATTTTGATGCATATTGATATATTTGTTAAAGGACTCAACTTTCCGGAAATAAAGGGAGATTAAAACGGGTTTATATATAGGAGTAGTATTGAATAGGGAAAAATTATTACCTTGACGCTTATTTCTATATCTATTAAAAAAAAAAAAAAGAGGGAGGACAAGATGGCAGGGAAGTAGGAGGAAGCGCCGTTTCAACCCGTACCCTAAAGTGAGCTGATTACCTACCAAAGAACTCCGATCACCCATGAAATCAGCATGAGATCAGAATTATACATATCTGGATCTCTACAGGGGCAGAAGACACCAGTGGACAGGTAAAGTGGAGTGGGAACATAGGACTAATATCGGAAGAGAAACAAAAGGGGGAGGGAACCACCAGAGGTGACCGATTGGAAAGGAATACCCCAATACGGGAGTGCCCCGCATCTGGGGACCAGCATTAACTTGGAGTCTGGTTGAAAGCACTCAAAAAGAGCAAAGGATCATGGGGTGAAGTTGTGGGAATCGGGGCAGCTAGGGACAGGGGCTTAAGTCCCCGGACCCAGGACAGCCTTCCCTGGCGCTGAGCCAGAGAGAGTGCAGCAGAGAAACCAGGTCGTGGTCTCTGAGCTGCCAGTGCGCCTGAGAACACGTGGGGTCCAGCTCCCATGAGGGGCTGGAAGCCTCGCCAGATGGCAGAATGCTGCGCCATGCTATCAGAGCCTGAGATGCATGCACACCCCACACCCTCCTCTGAGAGAGGTACGCACAAGCCTGGTGCTCTTAGACCAGGAAGGACCAGGCACTCCCCTTATTTATTTTTATTTTTAATTTTATTTTTATTTTCTAATATTCATATAGAGTTAAACTTCAAGGTAACCCCCTTTCTCCAATCAATGCTACCCCTATAGGTAAGCCAATTTTTAATCCCCCTTTATCTTAGGAAAGTTGAGTCCTTTAACAAAGATATCAAGATACATCCAGGAAGAATCAAAATAACCTTTCTCGCCCACACAGAATTTATAACCACCCTCCAACTTTTTCTTCCACCAGTGTTTCTGTGTATTTGTGTTTGCCCTGATAGTATATAAAGCTTATACTTGTGGTTCTTTTTGATGAGGTTCTTCCTTTTTTTCTATATATATATATATTTTTTTCTCTTGCCATATACTTTTATCACTCTTTTTATATGTCTGTTTTTGTTTGTATACTTCATAAATCTTACCTTGGGGCCCATTTGAGCTGAACCTTCTCTTTTATCTTCCTTTTTTTTTTTTTTTTCTGTCTCTCTCTCTCTCTCTCTTTTTTTTTTCTTTTTATTTTCCTTTTTCTCTCATTTGGGTGGGGAATTCTGATTGCTCAGAAGCGATCCAGGGTGTACCTTGACTGCACCATGATTGATATATCCAGCTACATACGTCCAGTCATCTCTCATCAAAATGACTAGGAGGAGGAATGCCCAACAGAAAAAAATACAGAGGATGGGCTTTCTGCAGCAGAGTTAATGGCTATCAACATAGACAATATGTCGGAAAGAGAATTCAGGCTAACAATTATCCAGGCAATACCTAGGTTGGAGAAAACCATGGATGACCAAACGGAATTGATTAGGGCAGAACTGAAAGCCACCTGGAATGAGTTTCACAATGCTCTCAATAAGTTCCAATCAATCTAAATTCTCTAAAAGCTAGGGTAACTGAGACAGAAGATAGAATTAGTGATCCTGAAGACAAAGAGATAGACAGGATCAGGAGGAAGCCTGGAACAAACAGCTTAGAAGCCACGAAAACAGAATCAGGGAAATAAATGATGCCATGAAACATTCCAACATCAGAATTATTGGAATCCCTGAAGGGGAGGAGAAAGAAAGAAGTCTAGAAGATATAGTTGAACAAGTTCTTCATGAAAATTTTCCCAATCTCACAAATGGAACCAGCGTTCATGTACTAGAGGCAGAACGGTCTCTCCCCAATATTATAGATTCCAAAAAAACATCCAGGTACCTAATAGTAAAATTGAGAAATCATAATTGTAGATACAATCTCTTGAAAGCCACTGGGACAAAGAAGCTCCTTATGTACCAAGGAAAGCACATCAGAATAACATCAGACCTGTCCACAGAGACCTGGCAAGCCAGAAAGAGCTGGCAAAATATATTCAGGGCACTAAATGAGAAGAACATGCAGCCAAAAATACTTTATCCAGCAAGACTGCCATTCAAACTGGATGGAGAGATAAAGAGTTTCCAAGACAGGCAAGGCTTAAAAGAGTATGCAACCACCAAGCCAACACTGCAGGAAATATTATGGTGGGTTCTATAAAAGAGGAAAAATCCTAAGAATACCATTGATCAGAAATACAGAGACAATCTACACAAAGAAAGACTTCAAAGGGAATACGATGTCAATAAAAACGTATCTATCAATAATCATTCTCAAAGTGAATGGCCTAAGTGCGCCCATAAAATGACACAGGGTTGCCAATTGGATAAAACGACAGGACCCATCCATATGTTGTCTACAAGAGACCATTTTGAACCTAAAGATACACCCAGACTGAAAGTGAAGGGATGGAGAAGCATCTTTCATGCCAATGGGCCTCAAAAGAAGGCCGGGGTAACAATTCTCATATCAGATAAATTAGGATTTAAACTAAAGACGGTAGTCAGACATACAGAAGGACACTACATCATTCTTAAAGGGACTCTCCACCAAGATGATCTAACAATTGTAAATATCTATGCCCCCAATATGGGAGCAGCCAATTACATAAGAAAACTATTAATCAAGATAAAGAGTCATATTGGTATGAATACATGAATAGTAGGAGATCTTAACATGCCTCTCTCAGTAATAGACAGATCATTGAAGCAGAAAATCAATAAAGAAACCAGAGCATTGAATGACACATTGGACCAGATGGACCTCATAGATATATACAGAACATTCCACCCTAAAACAACAGAATACTCATTCTTCTCAAGTGCACATGGAACCTTCTCCAGAATAGACCACATACTGAGTCACAAATCAGGACTCAACTGATACCAAAAGACTGAGATGATTCCCTGCATATTCTCAGATCACAATGCTTTGAAACTGGAGCTCAATCACAAGGAAAAGTTCCGAAGGAACTCAAACACCTGGAAGCTAAAGACCACCTTGCTTAAGAATGCTTGGATCAACCAGGAGATCAAAGAAGAACTTAAACAATTCATGGAAGCCAATGAGAATGGAGACACTTTGGTTCACAACCTATGGGACACAGCAAAGGTGGTCCTAGGGGGGAAGTACATAGCCATCCAAGCCTCCCTCAAAACAATTGAAAAATCCAGAATACACCAGCTGTCTCTACACCTTAAAGAACTGGAGAATCAACAACAAATCAAACCAACTCCACATGTAAGAAGGGAAATAATCAAGATTACAGCAGAGATTAATGAGGTAGAAACCAGAGATATAGTAGAACGTATCAATGAACCTAGAAGCTGGTTTTTTGAAAGAATCAATAAGATCGATAAACCATTGGCTACACTAATCCAAAGGAAAAGAGAGAAAGCTCAAATTAATAAAATTATGAATGAAAAGGGAGAGATCACAACTAACACCAAGGAAGTAGAAACAATTATCAGAAGTTATTATCAACAGTTATATGCCAATAAGCTAAGCAACCTAGATGAAATGGATGCATTCCGGAAAACTATAAACTCCCAAAATTGAACCAGGAAGACGTTGACAACGTGAATAGACTGATATCTAGTAACGACATTGAAGCAGTGATCAAAAACCTCCCAAATATCAAAAACCCAGGACTTGATGGATTCCCTGGGGGAATTCTACCAAACTTTCAAAGAAGAAATAACACCGATTTTCCTGAAGCTGGTTCAAAAAATTAAAGCAGAAGGAAAACTTCCAGACTCTTTTTATGAAGCCAGCATTACTCTGATCCCCAAACCAGGCAAAGATCCCATCAAAAAGGAGAATTTCAGACCAATATCACTGATGAATATGGATGCTAAGATTCTCAACAAGATCTAGCAAACAGGATCCAACAGCACATTAAAAAGAGTATCCACCATGACCAGGTGGGATTCATCCTTGGGTTACAAGGATGGTTCACCATTCGCAAATCAATCAATGTGATAGAACAAATCAATAAGAGAAGAGAGAAGAGCCACATGGTCCTCTCAATTGATGGAGAAAAAGCATTTGACAAAATCCAGCATCCGTTCCTGATTAAAATGCTTCGAAACGTAGGGATAGAGGGAACATTCCAAAAAAAGAAAAAGAAAAAAGAAAAGAAAAAGAAAAATACAGGTATATGTATGAAAAAAAGTTCACATTAAATGTTATTAAGAAAAATTTATTATGGAGTATGTTGTATTAAACCTCTAGTGATAATGGTAAGTAGGTTAAAGAAATCAAAAGAGCAAGAATCATGAGAATGAGGTAAAAAAAAAAAAAAAAAAGTTGTATCTATGTAACATACACGATTTGGGGCCATACTGGGAGCTTAATATATGTTTTCCCCTGATTCTGGTGTTTTACCATTTTATTGGGACCCTGTGGTGGTTGTCCTCTTGTTCTTTGGCTTGGTTTCTGGGAGAGGGGAATGCTGCGTTGTTTTTCTGTCAGTTTTGCTTAGGTTGAGTCGTCCTGCCCCCTATCAAGGGGATGGGCTCTGTGGAAGCCGGTTTTTAATGCTCTTGTGCTCTGGAGGGTTTTCATTTGTTTGTTTGTTTGTTTGTTTTGGCAGCTTTTTGAGGCTTTTTGGAGGTTTAGTGCACCCAGACTTCTGCCTCATAGGGAAGCCTCAGTTTGCTCCCCTCTGGGTGGTCCAGAACACACAGACTCCCCCTCTGCAAACTTGGCTGAAACTGCAACCTCCTACAGGTGGTATGTGTTCCAGGCACTGTCTCAGGAGTTGTCTGAAGCACCTGCTTGTGTCTGCACCCTTGTACCACTAAAACTGCAAACGATATTGGTCTAGGGAGCCCGCTTCCAGTGGCTGCCCTTGCCAGGACTGCTGTCTGGGGACCAGGCCCAGGCAGCCTGGTGTGCTCAGTCATGCAGCTTCTTCCACTGAGGTATCCTAACCAGAGATGGCACAGAGTTCCTTCAGGTGCAGGCTGTGAGCGTCCAGATTCTTTGCCAGTCCTAGAGACCACCGGGTAGTGCCCACACCAAGGTCTCTCAGGCAGGGGGTGTGGTCAGACCCCAATAGCACAGTCTGTACAGAGCACAAAAACTTGTGGTTCTAGAGAGCACTCACCAGACTCCCTCATGCATGGGCGGGAGTGCGCCCAGCTGAATGGTGGTGTAAGCAGCACACAGCTGGAGGCTCAGGGACCAGGAACTGGAGGCTGTGTGGGCCTAGGCCAATGCCCATCACTGCCTGATTCCACCACTTGTCCCTTAAAATATTTCACTCTTTCTGAGTGCTTTTAACCAGACTTCAAGTTAATGCTGGTCCCCAACCACAAGGCACTTTTGTATTGGGGCATTACTTTCCAAGGGGTCACTTCTGGTGATTCCCTGCCCCCTTTGCTTATCTTCTAATATCAGTCCAAGCATTCCCACTCAGCTTTATTCTCCACTGGTGACTTCTGCCCCCATTGAGATCCAGAAGTGTATAATCCTACATCTCAGGCTTATTTCATGGGTGTTCAAAGTGTTCTGGTAGATATTTAGCTCACTTTAGGGCACTGGTTGAAATAGGGTCTCCTACTTCTCTGCCATATTACCCTTTCTCCCCAACCTGCTGCATTTCTATATACCAAAATAATAAAGCAGCAGAAAGAGAAATCAAGAAATTGATCCCATTTACAATTGCACCAGAAACCATAAGATACCTAGTGATATACCCAACCAAGAGGTAAAAGACCCATACTCTGAAAACTATAGAACACTCATGAAATAAATTGAAGATAACAGAAAGAAATGGAAAAACATTTCATGTTCATGGTTTGGAAGAACTAATATTTGTTAAAATGCCTTATTACCTAAAGCAATCTAAATACTTAATGTACTCCCTATCAAAATAGCAACAGAATTTTTCACAGAGCTAGAACAATCCTAAAAGTTGTTTGGAACCAAAAAAGATTGAGAATAGCCAGAATAATGCAGAAAGAAAAAAACAAAGCAAACCTGGAGACCTCACAATTCCAGACTTCAAGCTCTATTGCAAAGCTGTAATCATCAAGACAGTAAGGTACTGGCACAAAAACAGACACATAGATCAAGGGAACAGATAGAAAACCCAGAAATGGACCCACAGCTATATGGTCCACTATTCTTCAAAAACCTATGAAATAATATCCAATGGAAAAAAGTCTCTTCAACAAATGGTGTTGGGAAAACTGGACAGCCACATACAGAAGAATGAAACTGGACTACTTCCTTACAACATACACAAAAATAAATTCAAAATGGATGAAAGACCTAAAATGTGAGAAAGGAAACCATCAAAATCCTAGAGGGGAACACAACCGGTGACTGCTATAACCTCACCTGGGACAAGATCTTATTAGACAGGTCTCTGGAGGCAAGGGAAACAAAAGCAACAATGAACTATTGGGACATCATCAAGATAAAAAGATTCTGCACATCAAAGGAAACAATCAATATAACTAATAAGCAGCCTACAAAATGGATGAAGATATTTATAAATGAAACATCTGGTAAAGGGTTAGTATCCAAAATTCCATAAAAAACTTACCAAACTCAACACCCAAATCCAAATAACTAAGTAAAGAAATGGGCAGAAGACAAGAACAGACTTTTTTTTTTTTTTTTCCCCAAGGAAACAATAAGATGACCAATAGACGAGATGTTGCTCAACATCACTCATCATCAGGGAAGTCCAAATCAAAACCACGAGATAGCACTGCATAACTGTCAGAATGGCTAATATTAACACACACACAAAAACAGATATTGCAAGGATTTGGAGAAGTGTAGGCCCTCTTACTTTGTTGGTGTGAATGCAAACTGGAGCAGCCACTCTGGAAAATAACATTGAGGTTCCTTAGAAAGTTTAAAATATAACTACCCTATGACCCAGAAATTGCCCTATTAGGTATTTATTCAAAGGATACAAACATACTCATTTGAAGGGGCATATTGTGCCCCATATAGCAGCATTATCAACAATAGCCAAATTGTGGAAAGACCCCAAATGTCCATCAACTGATGAATGGATAAAGAAATTGTCGTAAGGAGGAGACAAGATGGTGGCAGAGAAGAGGCTCCATTTAAACTGGTCCCCTGAATTTAGCTGAATATCTATCAAACCATTTTGAACTCCCACAAAATCAACCTGAGGTGTAAGAATATATATCTCGATCACTACAAGCAAAAAAGCAGCAGCATTCGGGAAGATAGGAAGGGTGGAGTTGTGAATCTTCAGGGAGATATAAGAAGATAAACAGAAGGGGGAGTGAGACACCATAAGCAGGTGTCTGGAAAGTGACAGAACACTGGAGGGCAAAACCAGAGTCCTTGGAAACCTGCTCTAGTAAGAGACACCCCTCCCTGATGGGGTGCTTTGAAAAAGAAAAGACAGAATTCTAGGTAGGACATTTTGGTCTCAGGATACAGGGGACCACAAAGCAGAAGAGAATTCCTGAACTGGTGGAAAGCCTTAGCATTGCAACCAGGAATTAGGTTGTGGTCAGGGAGAGCAAGAAGAAACTCACAACTAAGATTGCGAGAAACTCAGAATTGGGCAGGTCAATAGCTGCTCTTTCCTTGAACAACCTGAAAAAATCTGGGAACAGCTCTTTGGATAGGGCAAAAACTCTAAGAGAAGACCAGGCAGGAAGAGGTTTTAGGGCAGAAGTGGACCTGATTCTGGAGCCTTGGGTGTGCGCTTGAGCCCACAGCTGCTCACAGTTTTTGTTTTGTTGTTGTTTTCTCTCTCCCTTTTTTTATTTTTTCAGTGTTCCAAGATTCATTGTTTATGCACCACACCCAGTGCTCAATGCAATATGTGCCCTCCTTAATATCTACCACCATGCTCACCTAACCCCCTACCATCCTATCCTCCAAAACCCTCAGTTTGTTTCTCAGAGTCCACAGTCTATCTTGATTCATCTCTCCCTCTGACTTCCCCCAATTCACTTTTCCTTACCTTCTCCTAATGCCCTCCATGTTATTCCTTATGCTTCACAAGTAAGTGAAAGCATATGATAATCGACTCTCTCTGCTTGACTTATTTCACTCAGCATAATCTCCTCCCGTCCCACTCATGTTGATACAGAAGTTGGGTGTTCATCCTTTCTGATGGAGGCATAAAATTCTATTGTATATTTTGACCATGTCTTCTTTATCCATTTGCCCATTGAAGGGCATCTTGGATCTTTCCACAATTTGGCAATTGTAGTCATTGCTGCTATGAACATTGGGGTACATTTGGCTCTTCTTTTCACTACATCTGTATCTATGGGGTAAATACCCAGTTGTGCAGTTTCAAAGTTATGGTGTAGCTCTATTTGTAACTTCTTAAGGAATCTCCACACTGTTTTCCAAAGTGGCTGCACGAACTTGCATTGCTCCCATTTTTAAAAGCAGAAAGGGAAAAGATCCTCCCAGACCCCTGAAAACACCTCTGAGAGTAGCTGTAGGTGTGCACTGCTGGAAGCTGCAGTTTTCAGTGGTGCTAGCAGCAGTGGAAACTGTCCTGCAGAGTTTATTAAAGAGGACAGATGTGAATTTTTTGCTCTGGGCTAGAGGTCTGGCTATGGCCATTTTTGCTCTGATCCCCTAAATAGGTACAGAAAGGCCCTAGGGTACAAAGTACATCTACAAGTCTGGTTTCTGCTGAACCCATCCCCCAGACAGGGTGCGCCAAACTCACACAGGCAGAGTTACCTGAGAAATAGAGTGGCGGAACCTTTCTCAGAAGGCAGGCTGGAAAATCAGGTGGATGAAAATCCTTTGCATCCTATAAGACTGTAAAATCCCAACACAAGGGGAAAATTGTGCACTGACCTCCAGCTTTGGACTCACAACTTGTTTACTTTTCAGATATAATTTTCCTTTCCTTTACTTTCTTTTTTTTTTTCTCGTGTCATTTTCCTCTGCTGTATACTTCCTTATATGTTCTCCTCATTTCAACCAGATTTCTTTTATACCAACTCATTTTTCGTAGGCTTTTTTTTAAGTTGCATTTTCACACACCTATATTTTTTATAGATATATACTTTATTTTAGCCCATTTTCCACTCTGCTCAGTTTTACCTTTTTATATAAACAAATTTTACTTTCCTAGTGATTTTAAGACATAGTTTTCTTTAACACACAGATCAAGACACACCCAGGAACAACTGAAACATACTGCTTTGTCCACACTGAGAGATTACAGCCCCTCTTTCCCTCCCCCTCTTTATCTTTTTATTACACACACACACACACACACACATACATAGATATGTTTGTATATTTTTTTTTTCAATTTTTAAATTTTACTCGTGTTTCATTTTGGCTATTTATTATTTTTTTTTCCTTTGTGGTGTCTGACCACTCTGAGTTTTGGTAGGGTGCATCTTTCTTGGGTCAAGTTGGATATTTTGGACTTTGTCCATTCGTTCAATCATCTGTCAACAGAATGACTAGGAGGAGAAACTCCCAACAAGGAAAAGAACCAGAGACAATGTCTTCTGCCACAGAAATATTAGATATGAATATAAGCAAGATGTCAGAGACAGACTTCAGGATAGCAATCATGACGTCAATAGCTGGACTTGAAAAGAGATCTAATCAGGCAGAACTTAAAAATGCTACCAGTGACATGCACTCTAAAGTGGATACTCTAATAGCAAGGCTAAATGAGGCAGAGGAATGAATTTGTGATCTCAAAGATAACTGAGAAAGGAAGAAAACTGAAGATTATAGGGATAGGCAATTAGTGGCACTTGAGATTACGCTTAGGTCAAGGACATCATGAAACACTCCAATGACAGAATTATTGGGATCCCCAAGGGGGTGGAGAGAAAGAGAGGAGAATAGAATGTATATATGAGCAAGTCATAGCTGAGGACTTTTTTTTTTTTTTTTCCAGTGTGCAGGGAAATGGCTGCAGTATTATGGATTCCCATATACAAGTACTTTTAAATCCAAAGATTGAAGACATGCTTGTGATAGTAAATAGAAAAGGTACTCTGCATAGGCCTTTTTGTTCATCACAAAGGGCTTCAAGACTTGGGTGTTTACTGGTCATTAGTGATGACGAGACTAAGTTATAGAGTCATCATCCTCTTGTACCTATCTCATGAGGAGTCCAAGAAGCAGAGAGAACACCTCCTAAAATCAATTAAGATAGATTAACACACAGACATGAAATATTGAAGCTTACAAATCTTAGAGCTAAATAAATTATCCTGAGAGCAGAGAGGGGGAAGAGATTTCTTATGTACAGAGAGAGGAACATTAGAATAACATAAGAACTATCCAGAGAAACCAGGCCAGAAAGGGCTGGCAAGACATATTCAGGGTACTAAATTAAAAGGACATGCAGCCAGGAATACTTTACCTATCAAGACAGTCATTCAGAATATATGTAGAGATAAAGAGTTTAAGGGCAGGAAGAAACTGAAAGAATATGTGACCAACAGAGCAGCCATGCAAGAAATATTAAAGGGGATTCTGTAAATGAAGAGAAACCCAAGGAGTTACATAGACCAGAAAGAAACAGAAAACCTACAGAAAGAGGGACCTTAAAGGAAATATGATGGCACTAAATTTATATTTCAATAGTGACTGTTAATGTGAACCAGATTAATACTCCCATCAAGAGATGAAGGGTTTTAGATTGGGAAAAAAAAAAAAAAAAAAAAAAAAAAAAAAAAAAAAAAAAAAAAAAAACAAAAACAAACCAGGATCCATCCATACATTGTCTACAAGAGACTAATTTTGAACCTAAAGACACCTCCAGATTGAAGGTAAGGGGATGAAGAACCATGTAATATGACATGGGTCCTCAGTAGAAAGCTGGGGTAACAATTCTCTGATCATCCAAATTAGATTTTAAACCAAAGACTGTAGTAAAAGATGTAGAGGCACATCATACTCAAAGGGTATATTGGATAAGAGGAGCTAACAGTTGTAAATATCTATGCCCCCAATATGGGAGAAGCCAATTATATAAACCAATTAATAAACAAAATAAAGAAACATATGGAAAGTAAAAAATACATTAATAGTAGAATAAATAAACAGTCCACTCAACAATGGAGAGATCATCTAAGCATATCAACAAAGAAACGAGAGCTTTGAAGGACACATTGGATCAGATGGGCTTCAACAATATATAGGACATTCTATATTCTATCCTAAAGCAACAGAATGCACATTCTTCTCAAGTGCACACAGAACATTCTCTAGAATAGACCACACACTGGGTCACAAATCAGGACTCAACCGATACCAAAAGACTGAGATTATCCCCTGCATATTTTCAAAACATAATGCTGTGCAACTTGAACTCAACCACAAGAATAAATTTGGAAGGAACTCAAACATTTAGATGTTAAAGAACGTCCTGCTAAAGAATGATTTAGTCAACCAGGAAATTAAATAACCTGAACAATTCATGGAAACTAATGGGAAAGAAAACATCAGTCCAAAATTTACAGTATACTACAAAGGTGGTCCTAAAGGGGATACATAGCCATCCAAGCCTCTCTCAAAAAATTAGAAAAATTCCAAATGCACAAGCTAACCTTACACCTAAACGGGCTTGAGAAAGAACAGCAAACAAGACCTACGCCAAGCAGAAGAAGAGAAAAAATAAAGATTAGAGCAGAAATCAATGAAATAGGAACCAGAAAAACAGTAGAACACACCAACAAAACTAGAAGATGGTTCTTTGAAAGATTTAATAAGATCAATAAACCTTTGGACAGATTTATCCAAAAGAAAAGAGAAAGGATCCAAATTAATAAAATCATGAATGAAAGAAGAGATCACAACTAACACCAAGGAAATAGAAACAATTATTACAAATTATTATCAGCAACTATATGCCAACAAATTAGGCAATCTGGAAGAAATAGATTCCTTCCTGGAAACTTATAAACTAATATCACTGAAACAAGAAGAAAGAGACAATCATAATAGAACAAAAACCAGCAAGGAAATTGAAGCAGTAATAAAAAATCTCCCAATAAACAAGAGTCCAGAACCAGATAGTTTCCCAGGGGAATTCTAACAAATGCTTAAGTAAAAATCATATCAATTCTACTGAAGCTGTTCCAAAAACATACAAATAGAAGGCAAACTTCCAAAGTCATTCTAGGAGGCCAGAATCACCCTGATCCCAACACCAGAGAAACATCCTATCAGAAAGGAAAATTACAGACCAATATGGCTTATCATTTGGATGCCAAAATACTCAACAATATCCTAGCCAATAGGATCCAAAAGTACCTTAAAAGGATTATTCACCATCACCAGTTGTAGTTTATTCCTGGGATGCAAGTGTGATTCAACATTTGCAAATCAATCAACATGATAGATCACATTAGTACAAGAAAATAATAGAGAGATATGATCCTCTCAATTGATGCAGAAAGAGCATTTGACAAAATACAGCATTCTTTCTTGATTAAAACTCTTACAAATACAGGAATAGAGGGAACAAACCTCAGTATCATAATAACTGTCTACAAAAAGTCCACAGAGAATATAATTCTCAATGGGGAAAAAACTGAGAGCATTTCCCTTAAGGTCAGGAACACGACAAGGATGCCCACTCTCACCATTATTGTTCAACATAATACTAAAAGTTCTAGCCTCAGCAACCAGACAACAAAAAGAAATAAAAGGCATTCAAATTGGAAAAGAAGTAAAACTCTCTCTCTTTGCAAATGACATGATGTTTTATGTGGAAAACCCAAAAAGTCCACCACCAAATTTTTGGAACTCATACAGCAATTCAGCAACATTGCAGGATACAAATCAAGACAAACCAGTTGCATTTCTACATACTAACAATGCAACTAAAGAAAGTGGAATTAAGGAATCTATTCCATTTACAATATCTCCAAAAATCATAAGATACCTAGGAATAACCTAATCAAAGAAGTAAAAAGATCTATACTCTGGGGGCGACTGTGTGGCTCAGTGGGTTAAAGCCTCTGTCTTCGGCTCAGGTCATGATCTCAGGGTCCTGGGATCAAGCCCCACATGGGGCTCTCTGCTCAGCAGGGAGTCTGCTTCCCTTCCTCTCTCTCTGCCTGTCTCTCTCCTTACTTGTGATCTCTGTCTGTCAAATAGATAAATTAAAAAAAAAAAAAAAGATCTATACTCTGGAAACTACAGAACACTTATAAAAGAAACTGAGAAAGACACAAAGATATTGAAAAATATTCCATACCCATGAATTAGAAGAATAAACACCGTTAAAATGTCTATGTATCCCAGAGCAATTTACACTTGCTAATTGCAAGTGTATGCCATTGGCATTTTTAGAGAAAGTGGAACAAACAATCCTTAAATTTGTGTGGAACCAGAAAAGAACCTAAATTTCCAGGGAAATTGTTAAAAAGAAAACCGTCACTGAGAACATCAAAATGCCTGACTTAAAGCTATATTACAAAGTTGTTATCATCAAGACAGCATGGTATGGCACAAAAACAGACACACAGATCAGTGTTACAGAATAGAGATCCCTGAAATGAACCACCAACTCTGTGCTCTACTAATCGTCAACAAAGCAGGAAAGAATATCCAGTGGAAAAAAAGCAACCTCTTCAATAAAGGCTGCTGGGAATATTGGACAACCACATACAGAAGAATGAAATTGGACCATTCTCTTACACCATACACAAAGATAAACTAAAAATGGATGAAGGACCTCAATGGGACACAGGAATCCATGCAAATCCCAGAGGAGAACATAGGCAGTTATCACTTTCACTTTGGCCATAGCAACTTTATTCAAGAAACATCTCCAAAGGCAAGGGAGACAAAAGGAAAAATGAACTTTTGGAACTTCATTAAGATAAAATCTTTTGCACAGTAATGGAAACAGTAAACAAAACTAAGAGGCAATCCACAGAATGGGAGAAGATAATTGCAAATAATATTTTGGATACACGGCTGATATCCAAGGTCTATAAATAACTTCTTTTTTATTAATTATTTTTATTAACATATAATGCATTATTTGCTCCAGTGGTACAGGTCTGTGAATTGTTAGGCTTACACACTTCACAGAACTCACCATATCACATACCCTCCCCAATGTCCATAACCCAAACAGTTTTGTGTGTGTGTGTGTGTGTACTGTAGGGTAGTTCTATTTTTAATTATTTTAATTTATTTTCAATGTTCCAGAATTAATTGTTTATGCATCACACCCAGTGCTCCATGCAATATGTGCCCTCCATAATATCTACCACCAGACTCACCCAAACCCTCATCCCTCTCCCCTCCAAAATCCTCAGTTTGTTTCTCAGAGTCCACAGTCTCTCATGGTTCATCTCCCCATAAATAACTTCTCAAATTCAACATCCAAAAAAACACAAATAATCCAGTGAAGAAATGGGCAGAGGACATGAACGGTCACTCCTTCAAAGAAGACATCCAAATGGCTAACAAACACATGAAAAAATGTTCAACATCACTAGCCCTCAGGGAAATACAAATCAAAACCACAATGTAATATAACTTTACATAAGTTAGAATGGCAAAAATTAACAATACAGGAAAAAACAAATGTTGGTGAGGATGCAAAAAAGGGGGCACTCTCTTACACTCTTGGTGGGAATGCAAGTTGGTACAGTCACTTTGAAAAACAGTATGGAGGTTCCTCAAGACGTTAAATATAGAGGTATCATACAACCCAGCAATTGCACTACTAGGTATTACCCGGAAGGTGAAAATGTAGTGAAAAGAAGGGACACATGCCCCACAATGTTCATAGAAGTGATGTCCACAATAGCCAAACTGTTGAAGGAGTCAAGATGCCCTTCAACAAATGAATGGATAAAGAAGATGTGGTACACACATACAAGGGGATGTTACTCAGCCATCAGAAAGAATGAATACCCACCATTTGCTTCAACATGGATGGAACTGGAGGGGATTGTGCTAAGTGAAATAAGTCAGGCAGAGAAGATAATTATCATATGGTTTCACTTATACGTGGAACATAAGGGATAGAGTGGAGGACCACAGGGGAAGGGAGGGAAAACTGAATGGGAAGAAATCAGTGGGGGAGGAATCATGAGAGATTTTGGACACTGAGAAACAAACTGAGGGCTATAGAAGGGAAGAGGTGGAAAGATGGGGATAACCATGGGATGTGTATTAAGTAGGACACACATTGTAATGAGCACTGGGTGTTATATGCAATTAAAAAATCATTGAACACTACAACAAAAATGTATGATACACTCTATGCTGGCTAACTGAACATAAAAAGAAAGGAATGGGACTAAACATATCTCTATTTATATTAGTTATAAAAACAAAATTACTTAAAAATAAATCTAACTGGAAAACTGCAGGACTTATGTGAAGAAAAATATTAGCAATTTATTGACAAGATGAAGTATCTCGATAAACAAACAGAAAAAAAAAAAAAAAGAAGCCGTACAAAAAGACAATGGAATACTCATCAGTCATTAAAAATAATGAAATCTTGCCATTTGCACTTACATTGATGGGACTAGAGTATATTATGCTAAGCAAAATATGTCAGTCTGATAAAGATACATACCATATAATTTAACTCATATATGCAATTTAAGAAACAAAACATACACATAGAGGAAGGGAGAAAAAAAAGAGGGAAGAAAACTATGAGAGACTCTTAACTACAGAGAACAAACTGAGGATTGATGGAGGGGTGATGAGTGGAGCATGGGCTGAATGGGTGATGAGTATTAAGGAAGGCGCTTATTATGATGATAACTGGGTATTATATGTAAATGATGAATCACTAAATTCTACTCCTGGAACCAATTTAAAAAAAAAATTTGAAAGAAAAAAATAAAGAAATATTCAGCAAGGGACTATGATTTTCATCTTTGGGGCTGATGTTACCCTTCCATGGGTCAGATATATGTTTGTTTGCCTGTTTATTTATTTTTTTTTTCAATTGCTTATTTGGTATTCTTGCCAAGTCACACCCTTGGTTGTCCATCTATCTTGCTCTTATGAATACTGTGGCCTATATATTTTTTTTCACTACAATTTCTTGTAGGCCTGGATTTCCCAGTTATCATTCAGTCCTTAATCTTCATTATGCTAATCATAACTACATTCCTGTTGCCAAACACTCCGGCATCCTAGAATACCATATGGCTGCACCATTGCAGCCCCTCCCACTGTTAAAACTGCCTGAAGAAAACAGCTACAACATTTTTTTCAAAGACAGATAATCTTCTCACTAGAAAATCCCTTAAGGGCATAGTGAAGAGGGGGACCTCTGGACTCACCTAAGATTCACAATCAACTTTTGGTACTTGGGCAGCACATCACTTACCTGATTTAATGTTTCCAACAACCTGAGACTTCTGAGCGTTCCCTAGTGCACTCCTACAGCAGTTCTGGCATCTCTGATATTTACACTGGCCACAGTTGTCTCCAAGCTTCCATTACTTTCCAGGTTCACACCAAAACTTTGTATCCTGAGTCAAGATGAGAGTTTCTATCATAAATAACTGTCTCCTAAACAGACATGTGATATTGTTCCTCTGAGGCCAACACATTCAAGAAACAATCTCATGTGTGGCACACAGGTTTTTAATATTATAGTCTATCCAGATATAGATACCTCTCCTTAGAGCAAGTATTGTATTCTGATCCCACCTGTCAGTCTAGACCTATAAGGAATAACTGAGAGAGATCTTCAGAAAAAGTTATCAGTGTTTGAATCACCTGTTTCAGGTTAGGTATTAGATAAGCCTCCAAACGAAAGAAATATTTTTCATTTGCCAAAGGTGGCAGGACTCCCCTGATGTTTTGGATATTAAAAACAAAACAAAACAAAACAAAGAACAAAAAACAAAACACTTTTTTAAAGGTTTCCAGGCTTGTCTCCTTCAGTGTACTGATGTGGGACACAGGTCTTATTTTCTACCAGGATTGTGATTTTGACATAGGGTACAAGTTAAAAATGTAAATCTAGCACCCAATGAAGTTCTTCATCCTTATAATTAAGTCTTGCACTTAATTCTTGTCATATTTTCTCTTTTGCTTGACGATGAGGATCTCTCCACAGCTGACACAGTCACACTCTGCCTTTTTAAAAATGCCTTAGATTGGGGGACCTGGGTGGCTCAGTGGGTTAAAGCCTCTGCCTTTGGCTCAGGTCATGATCCCAGCGTCCTGAGATCGAGCCCCACGTCAGGCTCTCTGCTCATTGGGGAGCCTGCAGCCCTTTCTCTCTGCCTGCTTCTCTGCCTACTTGTGATCTCTCTCTGTCAAATAAATAAATAAAATCTTAAAAAAATAAAAAAATAAATAAAAAAATAAAAAAATAAAAATGCCTTAGATTGGCAATTGGATGCTTTGAACTTCACATTTTCTCTTTTCAATATTCAATCATTTTGAGAAAGAGCTATGTTACTACAAAATTCTTATAATTTTTATTACCCCATATCATTCATGTGAAAAAATTACCACTTATCCAAAATTCTGACATTTCAGCTATGTTTCATCTAGTTTAGTTACAAGGTAATTATTCCTCATAAAATGGGTGTCTGCACCCAACTCATCACCAACAGTGATGTCTTTGTCCCAACTCAAGAGTCTTCATTCAGGGCAACTCTAAAAATTCCCTTGTCCCAGAATCCCCATAAAGCAAAGCCTGAGAAGAAGCCTTGCATCCTACTATTTCCTTAGAAACAACCAAGCTAGGACTCAATAGCAAAAGGAGAAGAGGAATGAGGCATGAATGAAAGGGGGACCAGTAAAGACGTACATTCCCAGGCAGCTACCAGCAGATGTCATTAATGATTAGATTTCATAGGACACTTTCTCCAAATCCATAGAAAGTTCATATGGGAGAATCCTTCTGGAAAGAATAAAAAAGGAGTTATCTATAGAATGTCATCTTTTTTTTTTTTCCTGTCTTTTTTTTTCCCATTTTAATAAACATATAATGTATTTTTATCCCCAGGGGTACAGGTCTGTGAATCTCCAGGTTTACACATTTCACAGCACTCATCATAGCACATACCCTCCCCAATATCCATTTCCCCACCACCCTCTCCCGTCCCCCCTCCACCCAGCAACCCTCAGTCTGTTTTTTGAGATTGAGTCTTTTATGGTTTGTCTCCCTCCCAATCCCATCTTTTCATTTTTTCTTTTCCTAACTCCCCCCAAACCCCCGCATTGCATCTCCACTTCCTCATATCAGAGAGATCATATGATAGTTGTCTTTCTCTGATTGACTTATTTCACTAAGCATGATAACCTCAAGTTCCATCCACGTCGTCGCAAATGGCAAGATTTCGTGTCTTTTGATGGCTGCATAGTATTCCATTGTGTATATATACCACTTCTTCTTTATCCATTCATCTGTTGATGGACATCTAGGTTCTTTCCACAGTTTGGCTATTGTGGACATTGCTGCTATAAACATTCGGGTGCACATGCCCCTTCGGAGCACCACGTTTGTATCTTTAGGATATATACCCAGTAGTGCAATCGCTGGGTCATAGGGTAGCTCTATTTTCAGTTTTTTGAGGAACCTCCACACTGTTTTCCAGAGTGGTTGCACCAGCTTGCATTCCCACCAGCAGTGTAGGAGGGTTCCCCTCTCTCCGCATCCTCGCCAGCA
>JAHRIG010000591.1:2088864-2103227 GCA_020311275.1 Eira barbara
TTTCTTTCTTTCTTTCTTTCTTTCTTTCTTTCTTTCTTTCTTTCTTTCTTTCTTCTTTCTTCCTTTCCTTTCCTTTCCTATCCTTTCAATACAGTGCAACTGAATTAAATTATTCAGTAATATTGCCTGAGAGATTCCTGTTTCATTTCTTTAAATGTTCACATATTAAATTGTTAATAAGCAAAGCATACTAATAACATTTCTCCAACCTTCTAGATTTAGGAGATTTCCATGGTAGCCCTCCAAATCACTACTGGGTTTGTTGGACCTATGATATAATCTATTACACATGCATAATTTTATTTAGATATATTTTTAAACGTTTTTAGAGGGGCGCCTGGGTGGCTCAGTAGTTTAAGCCTCTGCCTTCGGCTCAGGTCATGGTCTCAGGGTCCTGGGATCAAGCTCTGCATCAAGCTCTCTGCTCAGCAGGGAGCCTGCTTCCCCCTCTCTCTCTGCCTGCCCCTCTGCCTACTTGTGATCTCTCTCTCAAACAAATAAATAAAATCTTTAAAAAATAAAAAAAATAAAATGTTTTTAGAGAGGTTGTGGAGTATTCTGCTACTTGATATATCTTTAATGAAATTGATAAATAGAAGTTTAAGAGAATTTACAACTTCCCGGAAATCTGGATAAATTATAAGAATTTTTGACATTTTTTTCTTCTAACATTAGTGCGGTTGGGATGCTCACTAGCAAAAACAACAAGGCATTAATCATAAGCACTAATGTGCTCTAAGCATGGAAGAGAAAGGCCTTAATTGAAAGAGTGGTTTTCAGGAGCTAATTAAAACAGGCCTCTGGGATTGAGGTGAAAAACTTTTAATGAGTTTGGCTAATTGGAGCATCCACAGAGCCTTGTTAAATAACCTCCTAATTAGCAAGAGTGAAAACTTTATATTCCCCCCTTAGAAACTGTGGTTAATTGGCTCTTTGATTTAGTAGGGGAATTGAGGATAATTCTCTGGGATCTGTAGGAACCCTTTATTAGCAAATTCATCAGACAAAGTTGTGTGGTTGCCATGGTAACACTTGCAGAGGAATAAGTCTCATAGTAACAAAGTGTCCTCTCTCTAAATTGTACACCAAACCAGTTAATGGTAACCAGCTTCTGCTTGATGTAGTTACATGATAAGCTTTTAACAGTATAGCACTGGATCCTGCTGTTTGAATATAAAAACATGAAGCCCAAATGGGTTCATTCAACTTCACAGATGAAAATTATACTGATTTACAGTACTAAATAAAAGCCCAAATTTCTCCTTCAAAATATAATTATTATATTATTCATTGTAATGAATCCGGTATATGTATAAAGAAAATAGAAAAAAAATGTGCTTCCTAACAGCATAAGGACAATTTTTATAAATGTGCTTCTTAGAAATATGCTGAGAATATACTTCATATCAAAATTCATATCCATGAAATGATAGTGGACTAGTTTCTGTCTCAGAAGAGGGATTTCATCCGAATAGTCTTTAAGAACACTAAAGATCTAATTAGATAATTATCCCCAAGTTTATAGCATCTTATCAATCTTATGAGTAAAACAAGGTATATATTTCAAATTCAGAATGCTTTATGAAAGAAATAATGATAAATACAACTTGGAATATTTGAAATGTACAGATAAGAGTAGAAATAATACACACTTAGAATCCTCGTACCTAGGCTAATCTCACTTAAAAGTTTGTATTTGCTTATGATACACTAAAAATGTATATATAGATAGAAATATAGACAGAAATGAGGACCGGTGGTGCTTGTCCCAAACCCTCCTTTGTTTTAAGCTCCTTCTAATGATATAACAATAAGCAGTAGCAGAAAATCAGTATTAACCAATCCCTGTGTGTGATAAAAACTACAGCTTTTCATTTCTTTTCTTTTTGTTATTTATTTTTCTATTTTTTGCTATTTATTTATTTATTTATTTATTTATTTATTTATTTATTATGTTAAGTTAGCCAGCATGTTACATTATGAGCTTTTGATGTAGTGATCAACCATTCATTATTTGCATATAACAATCAGTGCTCATTGCCACACGTGCACTCTTAACACTCCTTAATACTCATTACCCAGTTAACGCACAATCTATCCCCCTCCCTTCTGTAACCCTCAGTTAGGTTCTGGGATAAAAAAAAATCTCTCCTGGTTTGATTGTTCTTACATCTGTACTTATATTTTCCATTCACTTTCCCTTCCTTTCCCTGTGGTCTTCCCTGCTGTTCCTTATGTTCCACATATGAGTGAAACCATATGATAATTGTCTTTCTCTGCTTGACTTATTTCACTTAGCATAATCCCCTCCAGTTCCATCCATGTTGATGTGAATGGTGTGTATTCATCCTTTCTGATGGTTGAGTATTATTTCATTGTATGTGTGTACAGCATCTTCTTCATCTTCTTCATCTTCTTCGTCTGTTGAAGGGCATCTTGGCTCCTTCCACAGTTTGACTATTGTGGACATTTGCTGCTATGAACATTGGGGTTCAACTGGGGGGCACCTGCCCTTTCTCTCCACCACCTCTGCATCTTTGGGGTAATACTTAGGAGTGCAATTACTGGGTCATATGGCAGCTCTATTTTTTTGAAGTATTTTTTAATTTATTTTATATCTTTTCAGCATAACAGTATTCATTGTTTTTGCACCACACCCAGTGCCCCATGCAATACGTGCCCTCCTTAATACCCACCACCTGGCTCCCCCAACCTCCCACCCCCATCCCTTCAAAACCCTCAGGTTGTTTTTCAGAGTCCATAGTCTCTCATGGTTCACCTCCCCTTCCAATTTCCCCCAACTCCCTTCTCCTCTCCATTTCCCCATGTCCTCCGTGTTATTTGTTATTCTCCACAAATAAGTGAAACCTTATGATACCTGACTCTCTCTGCTTGACTTATTTCACTCAGCATAATCTCTTCCAGTCCCGTCCATGTTGCTACAAAAGTTGGGTATTCGTCCTTTCTGATGGAGGCATAATACTCCATAGTGTATATGGACCACATCTTCCTTATCCATTCCTCCATTGAAGGGAATCTTGGTTCTTTCCACATTTTGGCGACCGTAGCCATTGCTTCTATAAACATTGGGGTACAGACGGCCGATCTTTTCACTACATCTATATCTTTGGGGTAAATACCCTGTAGTGCAATTGCAGGGTCATAGGGAAGCTCTATTTTTAATTTCTTGAGGAATCTCCACACCGTTCTCCAAATTGGCTGCACCAACTTGCATTCCCACCAACAGTGAAAGAGGGTTCCCCTTTCTCCACATCCTCTCCAACACATGTTGTTTCCTATATTGCTAATTTTGGCCATTCTAACTGGTGTAAAGTGGTATATCAATGTGGCTTTTAATTTGAACATTTTTTCATGGGTCTGATAGCCATTTGTATGTCTTCATTGGAGAAGTGTCTGTTCATATCTTCTGCCCATTTTTTGATATGATAATCTGTTTTTTGTGTGTTGAGTTTGACAAGTTCTTTATAGATCCTGGATATCAACCTTTTGTCTAGCAGCTCTACTTTTATCCTGTTGGGGAACTTCCATACTGTATTCCAGAGTGGCTGTGCCAGCTTGCATTCCCACCAAGAGTTTAAGAGGGTTCCCCTTTGTTTGCCCCCTCACCAGCATTTGTTTTTCCCGCCTTGTTAATTTTTGCCATTCTAACTGGTGTAAGGTGGTATCTCAATGTGCTTTTGATTTGAATTTCCCTGACAGCTAGTGATGTTGAACATTATTTCATGTTTTTGTCAGCCATTTGTATGTCTTCTTTGGAGGAGTGTCTCCACATCCCCTGCCCACTTCTTTACTTGATTATTTGGTTTTGTTGTGTGTTGAGTTGGAGATGTTCCTTAAGATCTTGAATACCAGTCCTTTATCTGTCATGTCATTTGAAAATATCTTCTCCCATTCCGTGGATTGTCTCTTAGTTTTGTTGACGTCTCCTTTTTTGTGCAGAAGCTTTCTACTTTGATGATGTCCCAAAAGTTTATTTTTGCTTTTGTTTCCCTTGCCTTTAGAGACCTGTCTAGAAAGAAGGTGCTGTGGCCGATGCTGAAGAGGTTGCTGCTTATATTCTCCTCTAGGATTTTGATGGATTCCTGTCTCCCATTTAGTTCTTCCATACATTTTTAGTTTGTCTTTGTGTATGTTGTAAGAGAATGTTCCATCTTCATTCTTCTGCATGTGGTTGTCCAATTTCCCTAACATCGCTTACTGAAGAGACTGTCTTTTTTCCATGGGATGTTCTCCCCTGCTTAGTCAAAGATTACTTCACCATAAAGTTGAGGGTCCATTTCTGCACTCTCTTTTCGGTTCCATTGATGAATTTTTCTGTTTCTGTGCCAATACCATGCTGTTTTGGTGATCACAGCTTTGTAATAGAGCTTAAAGTCAGGCATTGTGATGCCCCCAGGTGTGTCCTTCTTTTTCAACAACACCCTGGCGATTTGAGGTCTTTTCTGGTTCCATACAAATTTTAGGATTTTTTGCTCCAGTTCTGGGAATAACGTTGATGGTATTTTGAGAGGGATTTCATTGTAGATTGCTCTGGACATCATAGACATTTTAACAGTGTTTATTCTTCCAATCCATGAGCATGGAATATCTTTTCATCTCTTTGTGTCTTCTTCCATTTCTTTCATATGTGTTCTGTACTTTCTGGAGTATAGATTATTTATGCCTTTGGTTAGGTTTTTTCCTAGGTATCTTATGGTTTTTGGAGCTATCGTGAATGGAATCGATTCCTGAATCCCTCTTTCTTCAGTGACATTGTTAGTGTATACAAATGCAACTGATTTCCTATCCTGTCATGAAGCTGAATTGCTATATGAGTTCTAGTAATTAGGGAGTGGAGTCATTTGGGTTATCCACATAAAGTATCATGACATCTGCAAAGAGAAGGAATTTGAATTCTTCAGGGTACTAAATGAGAAGAAAATGTTGTCAAAAATAATTTATCTGACAGGGCTGTAATCAGAATTGATGGAGAAAAGAACTTAATAAAAAAAAATGAATTCAAACTCCTTCTCTTTGCAGATGTCATGATACTTTATGTGGATAACCCAAATGACTCCACTCCCTAATTACTAGAACTCATATAGCAATTCAGCTTCATGACAGGATAGGAAATCAGTTGCATTTGTATACACTAACAATGTCACTGAAGAAAGAGGGATTCAGGAATCGATTCCATTCACGATAGCTCCAAAAACCATAAGATACCTAGGAAAAAACCTAACCAAAGGCATAAATAATCTATACTCCAGAAAGTACAGAACACATATGAAAGAAATGGAAGAAGACACAAAGAGATGAAAAGATATTCCATGCTCATGGATTGGAAGAATAAACACTGTTAAAATGTCTATGATGTCCAGAGCAATCTACAATGAAATCCCTCTCAAAATACCATCAACGTTATTCCCAGAACTGGAGCAAAAAATCCTAAAATTTGTATGGAACCAGAAAAGACCCCAAATCGCCAGGGTGTTGTTGAAAAAGAAGGACACACCTGGGGGCATCACAATGCCTGACTTTAAGCTCTATTACAAAGCTGTGATCACCAAAACAGCATGGTATTGGCACAGAAACAGAAAAATTAATCAATGGAACCGAAAAGAGAGTGCAGAAATGGACCCTCAACTTTATGGTGAAGTAATCTTTGACTAAGCAGGGGAGAACATCCCATGGAAAAAAGACAGTCTCTTCAGTAAGCGATGTTAGGGAAATTGGACAACCACATGCAGAAGAATGAAGATGGAACATTCTCTTACAACATACACAAAGACAAACTAAAAATGTATGGAAGAACTAAATGGGAGACAGGAATCCATCAAAATCCTAGAGGAGAATATAAGCAGCAACCTCTTCAGCATCGGCCACAGCACCTTCTTTCTAGACAGGTCTCTAAAGGCAAGGGAAACAAAAGCAAAAATAAACTTTTGGGACATCATCAAAGTAGAAAGCTTCTGCACAAAAAAGGAGACGTCAACAAAACTAAGAGACAATCCACGGAATGGGAGAAGATATTTTCAAATGACATGACAGATAAAGGACTGGTATTCAAGATCTTAAGGAACATCTCCAACTCAACACACAACAAAACCAAATAATCAAGTAAAGAAGTGGGCAGGGGATGTGGAGACACTCCTCCAAAGAAGACATACAAATGGCTGACAAAAACATGAAATAATGTTCAACATCACTAGCTGTCAGGGAAATTCAAATCAAAAGCACATTGAGATACCACCTTACACCAGTTAGAATGGCAAAAATTAACAAGGCGGGAAAAACAAATGCTGGTGAGGGGGCAAACAAAGGGGAACCCTCTTAAACTCTTGGTGGGAATGCAAGCTGGCACAGCCACTCTGGAATACAGTATGGAAGTTCCCCAACAGGATAAAAGTAGAGCTGCTATATGACCCAGTAATTGCACTCCTAAGTATTATCCCAAAGATGCAGATGTAGTGGAAAGAAAGGGCACATGCCCCCCAGTTGAACCCCAATGTTCATAGAAACAATGTCCACAATAGCCAATTGTGGAAGGAGCCAAGATGTCCTTCAAGAGACGAATGGATGAAGAAGATGTGGTACACACATCCAATGAAATGATACTCAACCATTAGAAAGGATGAATACACACCATTCACATCAACATGGATGGAACTGGAGGGGATTATACTAAGTGAAATAAGTCAAGCAGAGAAAGACAATTATCATATGGTTTCACTCATATGTGGAACATAAGGAACAGCAGGGAAGATCAAAGGGAAGATATGGAAGATATGGAAAACTGAAGGGGTTAAATCATAGAAGGAGTCAAACTATAAAAGACTATGAACTCTGGGAAAAAAATTAAGGGTTTCAGAGTGGATGATGGTGGGTGGATTGGGTAGCCATATGATGGACATTAAGGAAGGTATGTGTTGTGATGACCACTGGGCGTTATATGCAACTTTTGAATAACTGAACCTTACATAAAAAAAAAGGATGTAGTATTAATAAATAAATATATAAATAAATAATAAATAAACAAAACAAACAATAAACAGCAAAGATACAAAAGTTTCAAAAGTTCAGATACACCCCAATGTGTGTAGCAGCATTAGCAACAATAGCCAGATAATATTAATCAGTGCATCTATTTATCTCCTTTGTTTAAGTAAAATAGAAAATTTGAATGATAAACAAACTAACAAACAAAACAATAGCCAGATAATGGAAGCAGCCCGATGTCCATTGGCTGATGAATGGATAAAGTGGTATATATACACAATGGAGTATTACACAACCATCCAAAAGAATTAAATGTTGCCATATGGAATGACGTGAATAGATCTGAAAAGTATTAAGCTATGCAAAACAAGTCAGTCAGAGAAAGACAAATACCATATGATTTCACACATATGTGGAATTAAAGAAAATAGCAAAAGGGAAAAATAGCAACAAATCAAGAAATAGAGCCTTAGCTATAGAGAACAAACTGTAATTTACCAGAGGTGTGTTGGTTGGGGATCAGTTAAATAGGTAATGGAAAGGGGTGCCTGGGTGGCTCAGTGGGTTGAGTCTCTGCCTTTGGCTCAGGTCGTGATCTCAGGGTCCTGGGATTGAGTCCTGCATTGAGCTCTCTGCTAGACAGGGAGCCTGTTTCCCCCCTCTCTCTGCCTGCCTCCCTGCCTACTTGTGATCTCTCTCTGTCAAATAAATAATTTTTTTAATAGGTGATGGAGATTAAGGAGTAGTTTTGTTATGAGCACCTGGTGTTGTATGGATACGTTGAATCACTGTACTGGACACTTGAAACTGATATTACACTGTATGTTAACTAACTGGAATTTAAATTAAAACTTTAAAAAAGAAATAAATGAATTCAGTAAATTTACAAGATATAAAATGCACAGAAATCAGTTTTGTTCTATGCACTAATAAAGAACTAGAAAAAAGATAAAGTAGGAAAACAATTCAATGTATAACTGCATGAACAAAACCAAAATGCTTAGGGATAGACTGAACCAAGGAGTTAAAGGCATATACTCTGAAAAGTATAAAATATTGATGAAACAAATTAAAGATAACAGAAACAAATGTGAAGATAGTCCATGTTCATGGACTGGAAAAATTAATATTTTTAAAATGTTCGTACTACCCAGTGCAATATAGGTTCTATATAAATCCCCATGAAAACACCAATAGCATTTTACTCAGTAGTATAACAAATAATTTTCAATTTGTGTGGAGCCACACAAAATGTTGGATGTTCAAAGCAAACTTGAGAAAGAAGTTGAAGTTATTATAATCCCAGATTTCAAGATATACTACAAAATGATAATAAAACAGCAAACTACTGTCACAAAAATTGACACATAGATTAATGGAACAGACCATAGGTCCCAGAAATAAATCCATACTGATACGGCCAGTTAATTTATGACAAAGAAAGCAACAATAAACAACAAAGACAGTGTCCTCAGTAAATGGTATTCAAAATACTGGGCATCCACATGAAAAATATTATAACTGGATCATATTCTTATATTATACTTAAAAATCAACTCAAAGCGGATCATAGATGTAAGTTTTAGACCTGAATCCATAATACAGAAAAAAAAAAATAGTCGGTAATCTCCTTTACATCGGCCTTAGCAACATTTTTCTGGGTATGCATTTTTAGACAAGGGAAATAAAAGCAAAAATAAACTATTGACACTACACCAGAATAAAAAGCTTTTGAAAATCAAAGGAACTCATCAATGAAACTAAAAGGCAACTTACAGAATGAGAGAAGATATTTATGAATAATATAGCTAATAAGAGGTTAGTACATAAATATGTAATAAGTTACATGACTCAACACACACACACACACACACACACACACACACACACACACAAACTACTTAAAATTAAGCAGAGGTCCTGAATAGCCCGTGTTTTTTTTTTTTGTTTTACCCCCAAAGGAGACCACAGATAGCCAACAGACACATGAAAAGATTCTCAACATCACTTATCCATGATATGCAAATCACAATTATAATGAGATACCACCATATACATCTTAGAATGACAATCATCAAGATGATAAAGAGATAATCAGTGTTGTTGAGACTTGAAAGAAATAGGAATTTTGTTCACTAGGTAAGTTGGTACTGCTACTATGGAAAATATGGAGGTTCTTCAAAAAATTAAATATAGAAATAGCATATGATTCAGTAATTCCACTCTTGGGTATATACCCAAAGAAAACAAAACCACTAATTAAAAAAATATGTACAGCCATATTTAATGTGGCATTATTTACCAATTATATTACCAAATACCAAGATTGGAAGCAATCTATGTGCCCACCAGTAGATAAATGGACAAAGAAGATACGGTATGGAGATACAATGGGATATTACTTAGCCATAAGTAGATGACATTTTGCCATTTGTGACAATATTAATAGACTTGAAAGGTATTGTGATAAGTGAAATGTCAGACGGAAAAAGAAAACTACCATATAATCTCACTTATATTTGGAATCAAAAAGCAAAACAAATAAACAAAGCAGAAATGGACCCACAAATACAGAGAACAACCTGGTTATTGCTGGAAATAAGGGGAGTGGAGTGGGTAAAAAGAAGGGAAGAGGAGTGATAGATACCGGTTTTTGAATTATGGAATAAATAAGGGGGGAGACAAATCATGAGAGACTATGGACTCCAGGAAAAAAATTGAGTGTTTCAGAGGGTGAGGGGTTTGGAGATGGGGTAAGGGGAGCCCAGTGATAGGTATTAAGGAGGGCACGTGTTGTAATGAGCACTGGGTGTTACATGCAAATAATGAATCATTACATCATGAATGAATCAGTAAATCAAAAACTAATGATGTACTGTATGGTGACTAACATAACATACAAAACATATTATTTAACACACATATATATGTATATATATGTACATAACATATATATAACATAACATAACATAGCATAACATAACATAATAATAGTAAAAATATATTGATGAAAGCTACAGCATAAGAAATAGAGTCAATGGGGGGCACCTGGGTGGCTCAGTGGGTTAAGCCTCTGCCTTCGGCTCGGGTCATGATCCCAGGGTCCTGGGATCAAGCCCCACATCAGGCTCTCTGCTCAGCAGGGAGCCTGCTTCCTCCCCTCTCTCTGCCTGCCTCTCTGCCTACTTCTGATCTCTGTCTGTCAAATAAATAAATAAAATCTTTAAAAAAAAAGAAATAGAGTCAATGGTATTGTAATGACCCTTTATGTTGAAAGATAATAGCTACACTTGTATTAAGCATAAAATAATATATATACTTGTCAAATCACTATTTTGTATACCTGAAACTAATCTAACATTGTCTGTCAAGTACACTTCAATACAAATATAACTGGGTATGGTGAAAAAACATGAATACTGTTACACTGAAAAGAAATAAAACATTAAAAAATAAATAAATAAAATAAAATAAATAATACTAAGAAAAAATTGATCAAAGAAACCCCGTTCTGTGTCCCCAAAATGCAAGATGAAGGTGATAAATATTTTCATAAAAATATTTTGAAAATATGTGTAAAATTATAAAAGAAAATGTCTCCATATTAACTTAATAGGATATATATGTATTTCTAGCCTTTATCAATTAGCATAAATGTTGTGAGATATGTTTAATTAATAAATAAGTAGTCAACATAGAGAATATCTTCTTTTCCACATATTTTTATCCAAATTGTATGCAATCACACTCAAAATCCAAAATATTTGGAGGAAATTTTTTAATTACTTTTTTTCTAACAATTATGGGTAAAATCAATGGCTAAGAATAACAAAGACATGCTTCAATGTGCAATTGATTTGAATGTAAAATAATATTCTATAAGCAATTCTGGATATATGAAGGAAAAAGAGCAAGGCACTGATGTTAATAGGTAATGGCCCAAACATATATGAAATCATCATTTTGTCTTAAATCTTATATATCATATTTATTTATCAATTATGCCTCAATAAAACTGGGGGAGATAAACACAAGCTTGTCTATGAACGTAGAACTTGGGCTTCTGCATTAGTTCCAACAGAAATTCTTCCATATAGTCTCCAGAAGACATGTTTAAACACATTGACAGAAGTGGTATTTGTAATAAACACTACAATATTCACATATGCTCATTAACAAAATTGGGTGAGTAAACAGATGATAGTTACAAAATGGATCATTTAGCAGCAATGTGAATTAATGATCTACAAAGACACAAAAAGCTAGAACGAACTTAACAGCAATAATGTGAAGGAAAGAAGCCAGACACAGAGAGGAGCATAATCTCAAAATAAAATAAATGACAAAATGAATCTATGTTGTCAGAAGTGGTAAAAAGTGATTCTTTGGGGATGATTGATTATAAAAGCACAAAAATGGCTTTTGAGGTACTGGTCATGTGTATTACCCAATCAGTGTGATAGCTGCAATGGTTTTCTTTTTATTTTATTTTAATTTATTATTTTATTATTTATTTATTTTTTACTACTAACATATAATATATTATTTGCTTTAGGGGTACAGTCTGTGATTCATCAGTCTTACACATTGCACAGTGCTCACCAGAGCACATACCCTCCCCAGTGTCCATCACCCAGCCACCCCATCCCTCTCACCCCTCTCCACTCCAGCAACCCTCATTATGTTTCCTGATATTGAGTCTCTTAGGCTTTTTCTCCCTCTCTTGTTTCATCTTGTTTCATTTTTTTTCTTCTTCCCCTATGATCCTCTGCCTTGTTTCCCAATTACCATGTATCTGTGATATTATATGATAAGTGTCTTCCTCTCATTGACTTATTTATCTTAGCATAATACCCTCTAGCTCATCCAAGTCATTACAAATAGCTTTTGATGGCTACATAATATTCCATTGTATATATATATATATATACACCACATGTTCTCTGTCCATTCACTTGTTGATGGACATCTGGGATCTTTCAATAGTTTGACTATTTTAGACATTGCTGCTATAGACATTGAAGTATAGGTGCCCCTTTGGATCACTACTTCTATATCTTTGGGGTAAATACCCAGTAGTGCAATTGCTGGATTGTAGGGTAGCTCTATTTTCAACTTTCTGAGAAACCTCTATACTGTTTTCCAGAGTGGCTGTACCAGCATACATTCCCACCAACAGTGCAGGAGGGTTCCCCTTTCTGTGTATCCTTGCCAAAATCTGTTGTTTCCTGACTTGTTAATATTAGCCAATCTGATGGTATGAGGTGGTATCTCACTGTGGTTTTGATTTGTATTTCTCTGATGCCAATAGAGGTTGATCAGTTTTTCATGTGTTTGTTAGTCATTTGGATGTCTTATTTGCAGAAATATTTATTCCTGTGTTCTGTCCATTTCTTGAGTGGATTATTTGTTCTTGAGGTGTTTAGCTTGATAAATTCTTTATAGATCTTGGATACCAGCTCTATATCTGATATGTCATTTACAAATATCTTCTTCTATTCTGTCAGTTTTCTTCTGATTTTGTTGACTGTTTCCTTTGCAGTCCGACAGCTTTTTTTTTTTTTTTCCATTTTAATACACATAAAGTGTATTTTTATCCCCAGGGGTACGGGTCTGTGAATCACCAGGTTTACACATTTCACAGCACTCATCATAGCACATACCCTCCCCAATGTCCATTTCCCCACCACCCTCTCCCGTCCCCCCTCCCCCCAGCAACCCTCAGTCTGTTTTTTGAGATTGAGTCTTTTATGGTGTGTCTCCCTCCCAATCCCATCTTTACATTTTTCCTTTTCCTAACTCCCCCCAAACCCCCACATTGCATCTCCACTTCCTCATATAAAAGAGATCATATGATAGTTGTCTTTCTCCAATTGACTTATGTTGCTAAGCATAATACCCTCAGTTCCATCCACGTCATCGCCAATGGCAAGATTTCATGCCATTTGATGGCTGCATAGTATTCCATTGTGTATATATACCACTTCTTCTTTATCCATTCATCTGTTGATTGACATCTAGGTTCTTCCCACAGTTTGGCTATTGTGGACATTGCTGCTATAAACATTCGGGTGCACGTGCCCCTTCGGAGCACCACGTTTGTATCTTTAGGATATATACCCAGTAGTGCAATTGCTGGGTCATAGGGTAGCGCTATTTTCAGGTTTTTGAGAACCTCCACACTATTTTCCAGAGTGGTTGCACCAGCTTGCATTCACACCAGCAGTGTAGGAGGGTTCCCCTCTCTCCGCATCCTCGCCAGCATCTGTCATTTCTTGACTTGTTAATTTTAGCCATTCTGACTGGTGTGAGGTGGTATCTCATTGTGGTTTTGATTTGTATTTCCCTGATGCCGAGTGATGTGGAGCATTTTTTCATGTGTCTGTTGGCCATCTGGATGTCTTCTTTGCAGAAATGTCTGCTCATGTCCTCTGCCCATTTCTTGACTGGATTATTTGTTCTTTGGGTATTGACTTTGATAAGCTTTTTATAGATTTTGGATACTAGCCCTTTATCTGATATGTCATTTGCAAATATCTTCTCCCAATCCATCAGTTGTCTTTTGGCTTTCTTAAGAGTTTCCTTTACTGTGCAAAAGCTTTTGATCTTGATGAAATCCCAATAGTTCATTTGTGCCCTTGCTTCTGTTGCCTTTGGCGATGTTTCTAGGAAGAAGTTGCTGCGGTTGAGGTCAAAGAGGTTGCTGCCTGCATTCTCCTCAAGGATTTTGAGGGATTCCTTTCTCACATTGAGGTCCTTCATCCATTTTGAGTCTATTTTCATGTGTGGTGTAAGGAAATAGTCCAATTTCATTTTTCTGCATGTGGCTGTCCAATTTTCCCAGCACCATTTGTTGAAGAAGCTGTCTTTTTTTCCATTAGATATTCTTTCCTGCTTTGTAGAAGATTAGTTGACTATAGAGTTGAGGGTCTATTTCTGGGCTCTCTATTCTGTTCCATTGATCTATATATCTGTTTTCGTGCCAGTACCATACTGTCTTGATGATGGCAGCTTTGTAATAGAGCTTGAAGTCTGGAATTGTGATGCCACCGACTTTGGCTTTCTTTTTCAATATTCCTTTGGCTATTCGAGGTCTTTTCTGGTTCCATAGAAATTTTAGGATTATTTGTTCTATTTAAAAAAAAATGGATGGGATTTTGATAGGGATTGCATTAAATGTGTAGATTGCTTTAGGTAGAATAGACATTTTCATAATATTTGTTCTTCCAATCCATGAGCATGGAATACTTTTCCATTTCTTTGTGTCTTCCTTGATTTCTTTCATGAGTACTTTATAGTTTTCTGAGTACAGCTTCTTTGCCTCTTTGGTTAGGTTTATTCCTAGGTATCTTATGGTTTTGGGT
>JAHRIG010000591.1:2108227-2133471 GCA_020311275.1 Eira barbara
CTACTTTTAGGGTCTCTCTTTGCTTAGAGGACCCCTTTCAAAATTTCTTGTAGAGCTGGTTTGGTGTTTGCAAATTCTTTCAGCTTGTGTTTGTCCTGGAAGCTCTTTATCTCTCCTTCTATTTTCAATGATAGCCTAGCCGGATATAGTATTCGTGGCTGCATGCTTTTTTCGTTTAGTGCTCTGAATATATCATGCCAGTTCTTTCTGGCCTTCCAGGTCTCTGTGGATAGGTCCTCTGCCAATCTAATGTTTTTACCCTTGTATGTTACAGACTTCTTTTCCCGGGCTGCTTTCAGGATTTTCTCTTTGTCACTAAGACTTGTAAATTTTATATCAGGTGACGAGGTGTGGACCTATTTTTATTGATTTTGAGGGGCGTTCTTAGCATCTCCTGGATTTTGATGTTTGTTCCCTTTGCCATAGTAGGGAAATTCTCTCCAATAATTGTCTCCAATATACCTTCTGCTCCCCTGTCTCTTCCTTCTTCTTCTGGAATCCCAATTATTCTAATGTTGTGTCATCTTATGGTGTTGCTATCTCTCAAATTCTCTCCTCGTGGTCCAGTATTTGTTTGTGTCTCTTTTGCTCAGCTTCTTTATTCTCTGTCATTTGGTCTTCTATGTCACTAATTCTTTCTTCTGCTTCATTTATCCTTCCATTTTTGATTGCACCTCATTAATAGCTTTTTTGATTTCAACTTGGTTAGATTTTAGTTCTTTTATTTCTCCAGAAAGGGGCTTTTATCTCTCTGGAGAGGGTTTCTCTAATATCTTCTATGTCTTTTTCAGCCTGGCTAGAACCTTGAGAATTGTCATCCTGAACTCTAGATCTGTCATATTACCAATGTCCGTATTGATTAGGTCTCCAGCCTTTGGTACGACCTCTTGTTCTTTTTTTTGAGGTGTTTTCCGCCTTGTCATTTTGTCCAGATAAGATTTGCTTTCTCCTGCTGTAGAAATCCGCTGTTCTTGGTGAGCGAAGTTGGTCTTGGCTGGGTTTCTTGTTGATCTTCTGGTGGCGGGGCCTGTTGTAGTGATTCTCAAGTATCTTTGCCGCAGGTGGAATTGCACCGCCCTTGCCAGGGGCCGGGCTAAGTAATCCGCTCGGGTTTGCTTTCGGGAGCTTTTATTCCATGAGCCCTTTCCGTAGAGTTCCGGAGGATGGGAATGAAGATGGCGGCCTCCCAATCTCTTGGTCTGGAGGAGCCGAGAGCTTGGGGTTCCGCTCCTCAGTGCGCCCTCAGAGAAAATTGCCCAACCACCCCGCCTCCCTGGCCTATGGTCACCCCTTGAGGAAAGCAGTCAATTGCTGGAACCTGGAGAAAAGCGCCCGGTCGCTTCCGTCTCCGTGGCCTCCGGCTGCACTCCGAGCCCACCCAGCCTGCGACCGGCACAAGGTAACGCCGGGCTGAGAGCTCACTCCTCGGCTTTGTCACTGTAGCCAGCTTCTCCGCTCTAATACCTGCATACCTCTGCATTACTCAGACTCCCCCAGTCCTTCTGTGACCCCGCAGGACCTGGGGTTACGCTGACCCCGCCTGGGTTTCCCCCCAGTTTAGCCTCTGGAGCGATGTCTCCCAGTGGAGCAGACTTTTAAACGTCCCGATTTTGTGCTCCATTGCTCCGCCGCTTGCTGTGAGCAGGCCTCTCCCCCCGGGGTCTATCTTCCCGTCGCTTTGATTCACTTCTCTGCAGGTCCTACCTTTCAGAAAGTGGTCGATTTTCTTTTTCTAGAATTGTTGCTCTTCTTTTCTTCGATTTCCCGCTGGATTTGTAGGTGTTCACAATGGTTAGTTAAGCTATCTAGCTGATCTCCTGCTACACAATGTTGTCTCAGCCTGCTACTTCGCCGCCATCTTGACTCCTCCCCGTGCAACAGCTTTTTATCCTGGTGAATTCCCAATGTTTATTTTTGTCCTTGGTTCCCTTCATTTTGTCAATGTGTCTAAGAAGAAGTTGCTGTGGCCAAGGTCAAAGAGGTTGCTACCTGTGTTATCAAGGATTTTGATGGATTCCAGTCTCACATTTAGGATTTTCATCTATTTTTAAATTAATTTAATCTTATTTTTTTCAGTGTTCCAAGACTCGGTGTTTATACACCACACCCAGTGCTCCATGCAATACATGCCCTCCTTAATACCCACCACCAGGCTCACCTAACCCCCCATCCAAGGGCATCCAACATGCCCTTCACCAGATGAATTGATAAAGAAAATATGTTCCATATATACAATGGAATATTATGCCTCCATCAGAAAAGATGAATACCTGACTTTTGTATCAACATGGAAGGGGCAGGAAGAGATTATGTTGAGTGAAATAAGTCAAGCAGAGAGAGTCAATTATCATATGGTTTCACTTAATTGTGGAGCATAAGGAATTACATGGAGGACATTAGGAGAAGGAAAGAAAAAGTGGATTTTCATCTATTTTGAGTATATTTTTGTGTATGATGTAAGGAAATGGTCCAATTTCATTCTTCTACGTGTGGCTGTCCAATTTTCCCAACACCATCTGTTGAAGAGATTGTCTTTTTAAAAATTTTATTCACTTATTTGACAGAGAGAGAAAGAGAGAGAGAGAGAATTAACAAGAAGGGGGAGCAGCAGAGTGAGAAGGAGAAGGGAGCCTGAAGTGGGACTCGATCCCAGGACCCCAGGATCGTGACTCAAGCTGAAGGCAGATGCTTAGCCGACTGAGCCACCCAGACACCCTGAAAAGATTGTCTTTTTTCCATCAGTTATTCTTTCCTGCTTTGTTGAAGATTAGTTGACCATAGAGGACCATTTCTATGTTCTTTATTCTGTTCTTTGGATCTATGTGTCTGTTTTTGTGCCAGTACCATACTGTCTTGATGATTAAAGCTTTGTAGTAGAGTTTGAAGTCCAGAACTGTGATGCCACCAGCTTCAGTTTTGTTTTTCAACATTCCTCTGGCTATTAAGGGTCTTTTCTGGTTTCACAAAAAATCTAGGATTATTTGTTCCATTTCTTTGAAAATAGTTGGTGGTATTTAGATAGGAATTGCATTGAATGCATTGACTCTTCTAGGTAGCATAGACATTTTAGCAATATTTTTTCTTCCAATCTGTGAGCATGGGATAATTTTCCATTTCGTTGTGTCTTCCTCAACTTCTTCCTTGAGTATTCTATAGTTTTCTTGGTACAGATCCTTTACCTGTTTGGATAGATTCATTCCTTTTTTTTTTTTTTATTGTACTGAAATCTAGTTACACCTTTATTTATTTATTTATTTATTTATTTAATTATTTAATATTTTATTTATTTATTTATTTGACAGACAGAGATCACAAGTAGGCAGAGAGAGAGGAGGAAGCAGGCTCCCTGCTGAGCAGAGACCCTGACACAGGGCTCGATCCCAGGACCCCGGGATTAAGACCCGAGCTGAAGGCAGTGGATTTAACCCACTGAACCACCCAGGTACCCCATGTATCTTATGGTTTGGGGTGCAATTTTAAATGGGGTTAACTCCTTAATTTCTGTTTCTTCTATCTTGTTGGTGTATAGAAATGCAACAGATTTCTGGGCATTGATTTCATATCCTCCTAATTTACTGAATTCCTTTATGAGTTCTAGACGTTTTGCAGTGGAGTCGTTTGGCTTTTTCAATAGGAGTATCATATCATCTGCGAAGAGTTAGAGTTTGACTTCTTCTTTGCTAATTCAAATGCCTTTTATTTCTTTCGTCTCTTGTCTGATTGCTGAGGCCAAGACTTCTAGTACTATGTTGAACAAAAGTGGTGATAGTGGACATCCTTGCTATTTTCCTGACCTTAGGGGAAAAGTTTTTCCCCACTGAGAATTATATTGAGTGTGTTTTTCATAGATGGCTTTTATGATATTAAGGCATATACCTTCTATCGCTACACTGCAGAGTTTTAATCCAGAAAGAATGCTGTATTTTGCCAAATGCTTTTTCTGCATCCATTTAGAGTAAGGGATCTTGCCATTTCTTTTATTAATGTATGATAATATATCAAGGGTTTGGATATCATATATCTTTTTTTAAAATTTATTTATTTTTTAATTTCTTTTCAGTGTACCAGAATTCATTGTTTATGCACCACACCCAGTGCTCCATGCAATATGTGCCCTCCATAATACCCACCAGCAGGTTCACCCAACTTCCCATCCCCACCCTCCACTCCTTCAAAACCCTCAGATTGTTTTTCAGAGTCCATAGTCTCTCATGGCTTGTTTCCCCCTCCAATTCCCCCCAACACCCTTTTCCTCTTCATCTCCTCATGTCCTCCGTGTTATTTCTTATGCTCCAAAAATAAGTGAAACCATATGATAATTGACTCTCTCTGCTTGACTTGTTTCACTCAGCATCTCTTCCAGTCCTGTCCATGTTGACACAAAAGTTGGATATTCACCCTTTCTGATGGAGACATAATACTCCATAGTGTATATGGACCACATCTTCTTTATCCATTCATCCACCGAAGGGCATCTTGGTTCTTTCCACCATTTGGCGACCGTGGCTGTTGCTGCTATGAATGTTGGGGTACAGATGAACATATTTCAAAAGTATTTTTAAAAGGGTGCAAGTGGACCTTTTAAAAGGATGTAAGCATTAATTGTCCATGGAGTGACCACAAAAAACTATGGTAGCAATATCAACATGACTTCCATTATTAATAGGTATACTGAAATTTGTGAGAACAAAGAGGAAGAATATACCTTCCTTATGTAAATGACGCCATATCTAAAACTTGAGAACAGTGAAAGCTGTGAATTATTCCATCAAAGAATTTTATGTGAGAATAGTGGTTCATAAATTGAAGATAAAGGCAATTGTATACTTGAAATAATTGTAATGTTTAAACTTCTTCAGAGAACTGCATCCACTTTAATGTGAAGATAACATAAAGTTAGCTAGTAGTTGTTCTGTGACCCTGCAGATGTAGGGTTGTACCAGCTAAAGGAGATATTTGCTTATAATACTAAGGAAACTAACATCAACAATATGTATTTTAGTTAGATAACTCCAGAACAATTTCAAGCCATTCTGGATTTAGAGATTGGAGAGAAACAGAGACTTGTGCTGGGAGACTATAGCTAACATGATGATCTTCGGATTCCCATAACTTGTGAGAGTAAGTGAGAGTGACTAATTAGGATCCTCCCCAGGAAGCCACTCTTGCAGAAAATTTGAAAGATGCCTTTTAAAAGACAAAGAAGATAGACAAAAGAATGCCTTTTGTGCATTGTTGTCACCACACTCTATTTATTATTGGAATGTAGAGTTGGCCATTATACACAGCTCTTGTCCACATTATATAATCAGGCCCTAAAGGCACCAATGTTTGTACACTGATTTTAAAACTTTATGATAATGTTTTCTCATTCCTTCTCTCTTTCTCTGTTTCTCTCTCTCCCCACTTACTTTCACTGTGTCTATCCATAAAGGGTAATAGGCATTTTTCATGATTTAAACAGAGAACAGAGATTAAATATTTTCCACTTGTTTTTTTTTTCATTTCTTATGTCTATTTTCCCAGACATTGTATCTAAAAAAAATTTATGCCATATTCTTGTATCTCACACATAAAGACTCCTGTGAGTAGATAAAGCATCTTCCAAATTAAACATAAAGTCCGCAACCCATTTATCATTATTTTCTGTGTGGACTGTCTTCTGGCATACATTTGAGAGCAAATATTTCTTTTTTTTTTAATATTTTTTTTAATTTATTTGACAGACAGAGATCACAAGTAGGCAGAGAGGCAGGCAGAGAGAGAGAGAGAGAGAGAGAGGAGGAAACAGGCTCCCCACTGAGCAGACAGCCCAATGTGGAGCTCGATCTCAAGACCCTGGGATCATGACCTGAGCCAAAGGCAGAGGCTTTAATCTGCCGAGTCGCCCAGGTGCCCCGAGAGCAAATATTTCAATATCTATGGTAGAAGTCGAATGTTCACTTAAGGGCTTGACATAGCTATGGCAAAAATATATATCTACACTTTAGATTCTTTATTTGCAGATTTAACTTGGGAATGGGCCACGGGGGTGGGGGGGAGAAAAAAAGGAGAAAAAAAGAAGAAAAAAGAGCAAGTACACAAGCTCTAAATGAACATGATTCCAAAAGAAATAAATTCTTGAACTTTTCAGGGAGTCCTTCACATGGTTCTGAGGCTGTAAATTGAACCCAGAAGGGGCAATGATGGTAACTTCACAGGATTCATTTTCAGCCTGCTTTTGGACATTTTTTTTTACGGTTGTAGAGTTTCAGATAATATTCGCTTCCATATTTGGAGATTCTATAAGTCTTTAAAGCATTTTTAGCAATTATTATTAGTTAAAATTGGGCTAAATTCATATCTTTCTTCAATTAAGAACTCTAGCTGATGATATAAGAGTTCAAATGCCATTTTTGATTCAGTTGGAAAATCTTCTTAGAAAATACTCCAGTAGGGGCTCCTGGGTGGTTCAGTGGATTAAAGCCTCTGCCTTCAGTTCAGGTCATGATCTCAGAGTCCTGGGATTGAACCCTGCATTGGGCTCTCTGCTCATCAGGGAGCCTGTTTCCTCTCTCTCTGCCTGCCTCTCTGCCGACTTGTGATTTCTCTCTGTCAAATAAAATATTTTTAAAAAATAAAATTAAAAAAATTAAAAAAAATACTCCAGTAAAGAGAGCTTAAGGACCTGGTGTAAGACAGTGATTACAGTGATTGAAAAATATTGTAAAATACTGTAGTAGAAAAAAATACGGAAATTTTTCATTGATTAGTTTATTGCAGTGAAAGAACAAAATGCTTATGTTCACTTGTAATTATATTATTGACTCACCATTTTGTGTGAAATGTGTCTGTGTGTTCCTCACAATGTATAAAGTCCTTGGTAGATATTTGGTCACTGTGGAACATTTGTGTTTCTTTATGCTTTTAATGTATTTTTTTTTTTTTACATTTTTCTCAGATTTCTTCAAATTTCATAGTTCTGAAGCCAAATTTAAGAGATAAGTTAAATCTTTTAACAGGAAGCAACTATTATGTTTTCCCGCACTATTGGGACATTATTATTATTCAGTTACATGTGTTGAAAAAATTCCACTTAATTTAAATTTGGAGAGATGTGACTTATAACCAACTATCATTCTGTATGTCAAATTTTTAATCTGTTACTTCTCTACTAAATGCTAAATGCTTAATTAGTATAGTGTTTAAAATGTCGAAATTTACATGATCTTTTAAATCTCTCCTATTGTTGATGGGATGTAAATTGGCACAGTCATTATAGGAAACAGTATGGATGTTCTCAAAAAATAAAAAATAGAACTACCTTATGTTCTAACACTCTTGTTTCTGTGTATATATGCAAAGAAAATGAAATCACTATTTCTTTTTTTTTTAAGATTTTATTTATTTATTTGACAGAGATCACAAGTAGGCAGAGAGGTAGGCAGAGAGAGAGGAGGAAGCAGGCTCCCTGTGGAGCAGAGAGCCTGATGTGGGGCTCGACCCCAGGACCCTGAGATCATGACCCGAGCTGAAGGCAGAGGCTTTAACCCACTGAGCCACCCAGGCACCCCAAAATCACTATTTCAAAGGAGTATTTTCACTCCCATGTATATTGCGGTCTTATTCACAACAACCAAGACGTGGGAAGAACCTAAATATCCATCAGTGGATGAGTATATTTTCAAGAGTCATAAATCTATATATGCTGGAATATGATTTAAGCTTGTATAAAACAAAACAAAACAAAATCTTCATCACTGTGACAATATGGATGAATCTAGAAAACATCATGCTTACTACTGTAAGCCAGAAACAGAAAGAGAAGTAATGCACGATCTCATTTATTTGTGAAAGAAGTAAAACTCTCAATAGAACTTTATAGAATAAAGTTTACTATAGAATAATAAAACTCTTAATACTGTTTACCATGGTCTAGCTGATGGGTAAATAGGGAAACTTTACTCAAATATTATGAAGGTTCAGATACGCAGGATGTGAAAATTCTGGAGCCTTAATATACAATAAGAATGACTGTACTTAACAGTATTATATCACATACTTGAAGTTTGCCAACAAAAAAGTTCTTTAAAAAAAAAGAGATTTTATTTATTTATTTATTTGTCAGAAAGAGAGAGAGAGTGCACAAACAGGCAGAGGTAGAGAGAGAAGCAGGCTCCCCCTGAGCAAGGAGCCCAATGTGGGACTCGATCCCAGGACACTGGGTTCATGACCTGAGCCGAAGGCAGACGCTTAACTAACTGAGCCACCCAGACTCCCCCAAAAAAGTTCTTAACTCTTCTCACACACATAAATAACTATGGAGGGTGATAGATATGTTAATTAACTAAATTATACATTTCCCCTTCATTTTATTTTTGTCCAATTAAATATAATGAGTAATATATTTATAAACCATTTATAAAAGATTTTCACGTGTTTTGATTTTTGTAGTTCTACTAAGTATACATAGCTGAAAGTCAATCAGGTGTTTTCTTATTGAGTTAGAGAAACAAATCTTGAACGTAAACAAGGCTTATATACAGAAAATACAAAACTACCAGCTTTTATTGGCCATCTCCACTGGACAGACTCTGACTTGTGTCACATTTGTTCCATAATTAAATTTTATTTAATTCTGAGCAGTGACTCTTGAGGTAGATGTAACCTAAACATTTTATAGATGATAAACCAAGATTCATATTTTATGTGACTTTTTCTGATTCCCCTGCTACTAATTTAGCTTCTAGAAGAATAGATATAGTTATTTACAGACGAAGATTGTATTTAAATTGATAAACTTTCTTATCCTTCAACAGATAATTCTGACATTAGTGGATATCATTTTAACTTGTCAAAACTAAAAAAAAAAAAAAAAAGAAAGAAAGAAAAGAAAAAGAATGATCTTAAAATTGAAACTCAGTATAGATAAAATAGGGTCATGAATATGCATGCACTTTATTCCCAAATACATTGATTTAGTTTTTAATTTTTGCTCATTTTAAGATATTCTGTCTCCTCTGTTGCTGTTATCACATTGTCACTTGTCCCTTACATATATACAGCTTTCATGAATGGTGTAGTAAATGCAGACATCGTTTCCGGATCCTCCAAATGAACTGCAATTCATTCCTTGCCCCTAATACCAAAGTGTCCTAGGTGACTTTGATTACCAAAAAAACAAGAACAAAAACAAAGAGGCACCCATATTATCTCCTCTGTAAATCAAGTTGTAAGTGTGCATATTCAAGACATATTCAGTTTATTCCTACATCATGATGAGGAAAATTTCCTAACTGCTGCCTAAGTTTCAAAGTTATGGGCAATTACCATCACATGAATTCAACAGCCATTATATTGCTTGCATAGATAAATTTTTATATGCTCGTATTTAGTTAAAAGTGAAAACAAAAATAGCCTCACATCAATGTTTTATACATTTACAGAAGGAACATATTTTTAAAATAGCCTCATTACGAGGATGAAAAACTGATTCCCATGTGAAAGTGAATTATTTAAGACTGTAGTGATACAGTGACAGATCTGGTTGGGTGACCTCTAGAAGCTAGACAATGGAGAATTTTACCATGAAGCATTTTTTTTTTCTACACCATCTTGCCTTTGATCAAAATCAATTCCAAAGAAATATCTAAATAAATTTGGTCACATTTGGTCTGATCACTTAAATTGGTACAGCAAGAATGTAAAGTTACCAAAGAAGCCTTAAGTTGGATTTCTTGGAAGTTTTATCAGATCAGACTTTAAAAATCATCTAATTGTAAAAACTCTCCATTGGATTTCACATCAATTTGGGTCACTCCCTCCCTTCTCAAGATCCTAAAGTGCTTAAGTTTCCCAAAAGCAACTTTCTTATTCACCAGTAAGGGAGGAATCCTATAAAACAGGTACCAGATCAGGTTCCCAGGAGAACTTTGAATTCACTGGATTCATAAAGTCTACCTCATTTATTTGAAATGTTTCATCATGCTTGTATTTGCCTATCCCTAGATAATAATTATTTTGCATTGACATCAGCCACGTGGAATTTACAGCATTGTTAGATGCCTTTAAGAGATTCCAAATCAGATAACCCAAGAGTGTCCTCTAAGGTGTTGCCAAGCATAATTCTGCACAGTATCCTTTCATAGAATCTTACATACGATTACACATTCTTTCAAGTGTTTCCACTAGGTTCTACTATAAAAAAGAAAAAAATATATATATATTGTGTACTTTACTTAGAATTAATAATCTTATTACATCTTTAAGAAATGTATGATTTAGTTGCTTAAAGAGGTATACAGCTTCGTATCTTAATGAAAGATAAAGAGATCTAGAATACACAGTATTGGTACATGCACATATTTGTGTACTTCAAATTATACACTTTTATGAAATCTCATGTAATGAATCAGCATTAATAGGTAAATAAATAGAAAAAATAGATAGATAATTTGAGAGTTGAAAAGAAAATAATTACCACTGGAAGTACTTTGAGTTTAGATTCAGACTGAAGATGTGCCTGTTCTGTTTTATTGCACAAGCAAGTTACAGTTAAAGATCCTTTTGAGTACAAACAATATCTATCTCTAGTTTTGAAAATTAGCAATATAGACTCAGGTGAGTAAATTTAACTTTATGAGTATCATCTATAGATGATCAGATCAAAAGCACAAAGATATCCACTGAAACCTGCCAAAGAAGATATGGTCCATATATATAATGGAATATTATGCCTCCATCAGAAAGGATGAATAACCAACTTTTATATCAACATGGACTGGACTGGAGGAGATTATGCTGAGTTCAGTAAGTCAAGCAGAGAGAGTCAATTTTCATATGGTTTCACTCCATTGTGAAACATAAGGAATAACATGGCAGACATTAAGAGAAAGAAAGGAAAAGCGAAAGAGGGGAATCAGAGGGGAAGATGAACCATGAGATACTGTGGACTCTGAGAAACAAACTGAAGATTTTAGAGGGGAGGGGGGAAAGGTGTGCCTTGTGGTGGGTATTAAGAAGAGCACATATTGCATGGAGCATTGGGTGTAGTGCATTAACAATGAATCTTGGAACACTGAAAAAATAAAATTAAATTAAAAAAAAGAAATTTAAAAAAGTTAATAAGTATTGGACAGAATGTAGAGAAAAGGGAATCCTTTTGCATTGTTCTTGGGTATGTAAATTGGTATAGTCACTATGTGAAAGTATATGGGAGTTCCACAAATAATTAATATTAGAAATACCATATAATCCTACAGTCCCACTTATAGGTATATATCCAAAAGAATTAAAATATATATCTTTTATTTTAAAGATTTTATTTATGTATTTGACATAGAGAGATCACAAGTAGGCAGAGAGGCAGGCAGAGAGAGAGGGGGGGAAATGGGCTCCCCACTGAGAAATAGCTGGATGTGGGGCTTGATCCCAGGACCCTGAGATCATGACCTGAGCCGAAGGCAGGGGTTTAACCCACTGAGCCACCCAGGTGCCCCTAAAATATATATCTTGAGTCAATATCTGCATTCTTATGAGTTTTTCAGCATTATTTCCAAAAGTTAAGATATGTAAAGCACATGCACACACACACACACACACACACACACACACACAACAAAGTGTTCATCAAAAAGTGAGTGGATAAAGAATGTGTGTAATATGTATTAAGCCCAAAAGACTCCACCAAAAGGCCACTAGAACTGGTAACCAAATTCAGTAAAGTCTCAGGATACAAAATCAAAGCACAGAAATCTGTTGCATTTCTATAAACTGATAATGAAACACCAGAAAAATAAACTAAGGAATCTATGCCATTTATAATTCACTCAAAACAATAAGATACCTAGGAATAAACCTAATAAAAAGATGAAAGAGCTGTACTTTGAAAGTTACAAAACTCTGATGAAAGAACTTGTAGAGGACACAAAGAAATGGAAAGACATTCCATATAGACTATATATATGTATAATATATAATAATATGTATATAATATATATAATATGTATATGTATATAATATGTATAATATATAGTACATTATATAATATAATACATATATTATATAATATATAATATAATTAACAATACCATACTTTATAGTTGAAATATGTAGAAGCATTAATCTTAAGTGGTGGCACTAGCAAAGAAAAAAGACGAAAGAAACTATGTAAATTGATAGACATATCAATTGGCTTGATTGTGGTGATTGTTTCACATTAAATAAATACAATTTGCATTTAGCAAAAATACTTCAATAAAGCTGGAAGAAAAGAAAACAAGTTATTATAAGATTGTATAAGATAATGTAAATGAGTTTCTTACAATGTGCTTTGCTTAAATTATCACTGAGCAATAGCTGTGGCATTTACTATCTTTATTACCATCATCCAGCAACATTAAGAAAAGTTATTTTCATCAATATGAAATATTCCATCAAATTATTTTCATCCAACACCTGATATGCCTAGATTCATCATCAGTATAGTTCCCAAATCATTTCTGTCATTTCCATCTGATTTTCACAAAGTATCCTCAATTTCTAATGTAGATATTATTTCACTTGAAGTTCAGTTATACATACATAAGGTTAAAAGATAAAACAACAAACTTAAATACAGAAAGTAAAATTAGTTTCAATTTGTTTTGGGGGAAAATAGTAGAAAAATAATACATTCACTACTTCTGTGAATACTTGAATTATTTCTAAGGGTCCTTTAAACTTAGAAAATATATAATTGTCCAGGAAACAAATTTTGCTTTTACTATTTTAACTTTCTCATGGTTCAATTTTACATTTTTGAATAATCATTTACCTAGAAGTAATAGATTCATATAAATTAAAATAGTGTATAACAATAGTAAGTTTGCCCTGATAACTGTGTAACCACTGTGGTCATTGACAAAAAATCATCAGAATGAACAGAAGAGGGAGACACAGCCTTCCAGTTATGAAGTGAATAAGTCACAGGAATGAAAGCACAACATAAAAAATATAGTCAATGAGGTGTGCCTGGGTAGCTCAGTGAGTTAAGCCTCTGCCTCCGGCTCAGGTCATGATCCCAGGGTCCTGGGATCAAGCGCCCCATTGGGCTCTCTGGTCAGCAGGGACCCTGCTTCCCCTCTCTCTCTGCCTGCTGCTCTGCCTACTTGTGATCTCTCTCTATGTCAAATAAATAAATAAGTGTTATATATATATATATATATATATATATATATATATGTATGTATATATATATACATTATAAATAAATGAATTATATATATGTATATATACATATACATATATAGTCTATATATATTATATATATTCAATTCATTTATACATATTCAATTCAATTCATTTATATATATATGTGTGTGTGTGTCTATATATATATATATGTGTGTATATATATATATATATATATATATATTCAATGATATTGTAATAGTGTTGTACGGTGTTAGATAGTATCTATACTTATGGTGAGTGTAGAATATGTAAAAACTTGCCAAGTCACTATGTTGTACACCTGAAAGTAATGCAACATTGTGTGTCAACCACACTCAAATAAAATATGTAAAAAAACAAACAAAAAAAACAATAAATCACAGACACACACTCTCACCAATTTTATGTAAGCCCATCTAAAGCCTATACCAATAAGACTCAATCCCATATTTTAAAAGACTTTCATATCCTTTCCCATTCAGACACTATACTTATGAACTAACTCCAAAATCACTTCCTACTGTAAAAATGCAGCCATTCCTGTTCAAACTCTACTTAAAATCTTCTACTTCTGGTCTTGACCAACTTTTTTTACATAGAGTAAGTCACTAATTTCTTAAACAGATCACCTTAAAATTATAATGATTCTAACCTGGATAGTAATCCAAACTGTCAGAATTAATGCAATGGCATCGACATTGATATGAGCACATCACATGATTGCATGAAAATAGTTCTACTTCTGGAGAGTATAATTCATGTTAAACATACCATGCTAAAGCACTCTACACTTAACTACTATTTTTCCCATCTCCAGGAGATTCATCATAGGCTCTGGAGACAATGTATCTCCCCTTTCTTGATAAGTATAATTTATATTTCAAATATAATTTTTGTCTCAAAATATGTTGTTTCAGTTATGGGTGAAATAAATTCTTCTCATATTTGAAGTTTCTTTTGTATCCATATAAACATTTAGTATACATTTTGTGACACAGAATTATTACTACTATTTTTTAAAGATTTTTTATTTATTTATTTGGCAGAGAGAGATCACAAGTAGGCAGAGAGGCAGACAGAGAGAGAGGGGGGAAGCAGGCTCCCCACTGAACAGAGAGCCCGATGTGGGGCTCGATCCCAGGAACCTGAGATCAAGACCTAATCCGAAGGCAGAGGCCCAACCCACTGAGCCAACCAGGTGCCCCAGAATTATTACTACTCTTAAACTGATCATGTTTTCATAAACATAGCATCACTTAGTATAGACCTTAATCTTGTTCATTATAAATCCAGTAAAGTTCATAGATAATATCTATGACTATATTATCAGTGACTATATTATCAATTTTACTGTGTCACTGCTATTGTATGATACATTTTTAGGCAAAACACCAATTCTTTCCAAGATTCAAACATACAGGATCTTTTAAATCCATTTCCACTAAGTGAAATTTTCTTTGATATCCCCTTGTTGAGAGATATCATACTGATTGCTTATTTTAGTGTTTAAAAAAAAAAAGTTTTTAATTAATTCTTTTTTTATATAATTTATTTATTTATTTGACAGACAGAGATCACAGGTAGGCAGAGAGGCAGGCAGAGAGGGGAAAGCAGGCTCCCTGCTAAGCAGAGAGACCGATGGAGGGCTCGATCCCAGGACTCTGGGATCATGACCTGAGCCAAAGGCAGAGGCTTTGACCCACTGAGCCACCCAGGCGCCCCAGTTCTTAATTAATTCTAAACAAATTCTTCTAAGCACTTGTAGAGGAGTCTCATGTCTTATGTAATAAATTAAAATAAAAACCAATTTTGACATGTACTCTTTGTTATCTTCCAGTTTTACAAAATCACTGACTTGAATAGCTGACAGAGGTCCTACTGTCATTATATGAATGAAGTCATTTTTCTGAACAGATGTCTTTAAAAACTTTTCAAATAGATGTATATAGTCATCTATTATCCCTGTACTTGACATCTTAGGTATTTCAGGAAGACTCGGCAGCAACCATGATTCAAGTTCTTTATCTAGACATTAAAGGAAAGAACCCTTTTCTGTGTGTGTGTGTGTGTTTGTGTGTGTGTGTTTACTTGGGAAATCCAACTGAGACTTGAATGATACAGTTTAAGTCACTAATACTCAAGATGGCCTCAGGCTAAGAATGGAAAGTAATTCTTATAATGTATTTACATGTTTTTGAAGATGTGTTAAGGGTCAATCCAATGGGATAACAAATATGCTTATTCAGATTCTTCCAATGTTTTTATGTCTCTAAAGTTTTATGGAGTCAAAAATTTTATATATTGTTATTCAGAAGTTGCATAATAATAATGTGTAATCATATTAAATTATTTGACAGTTTGTACATTGGCTTAAAATTAGATACATTATAATGGAATTTGATACATTTTACATAAACACACAGGCAGAAATTCTTAAAATACTACACAATTTGTATGTAATCTTTATTTTAGGGTAGATACTTATTTTTGAATTTTCACTAAGTTAGAGATTACCATTAAGTTACAAAACATGTTTTACATTTTAAAACAGGTAACAAAATGATAGTATTACTTTGAAGGACTACTATTTAGATAATATAAGAATGCATTTTTCATTGCAGGTAACCCCTTAAATGTTCTTAGATTTTGTATGGTCTCCATTATTTGCATCTGTGTTACATTTCTCTTTGGAAGGGGTACCACTAGTCTAGTTTAAAGGGTTCTTTTCTAACTTATTTATGATAAAATATATATTATGAAATAGACAATTTTAGCAATCGTTGTGCAATTCAGTAACAACTGCATTCGTATTTTTGTTCAATCATAATTATCCATCTCTAGAGTATTTTCAATGTACCAATTTTCTCACCTTACAAATAATAATTCCCCATCCTTGCACCCTATAATCCTACTAATGATTCTTTGTCTCAATTAATTTGCCTAATCTAAGTACCTCATAAAAGTGTAATCATACAATATTTTCCTTTTCTGTTTGGTTTACTTCACTTAGACAAATTTTCCCAAGATTCATCCATGTTGTAGGATGTATCAGAATTTTATTCATTTTCAGTGCAAATAATAAACCATTGTTTATATACAGTACTTTTAATTTCTGCATTTTTTCTCCTGTAGGCACTTTTTTTTTTTTTTAACCTCTTTGGCTATTGTGAACCATGCTGTTATAAACATTTCTTTTATTTATTTATTTATTTATTTATTTATTTGACAGAAACACGCCAAAAGAGGGCACACAAGCAGGGGGAGTGGGAGAGGGAGAAGCAGACTCCCCACTTAGTAGGGAGCCTGATGTGGGGCTCGATCCCAGGACTCCGGGATCATGACCCGAGCCGAAGGCAGACTCTTAACGACTGAGCCACCCAGGCACCCCTGTTATAAACATTTCTGCACAGGTATTTGCTCAAGTTCCTGCTTTCATTTTTTTTTTGTATACATTTAGAAGCATAATTACTAAATCATATGATAATTTGATGTTAAATTTTCCATACTATTTTTGTATGAATTGCCATATTGTTTTTCATAGCACCTGACCATTTTACATTCCTATCAAAGATGCACTAAGAAAAAGAAAGAATGCACTAAGATTCCAATTTCTCCACATTTTTGCAGCATTTGTTATTATTATTATTTAAAGTTTAATAATGTCTTTCATAATGGGTGAAAGGAATATTTCATTGTGATTTTATGTGCATTTCCCTAATAACAAATGACTTTCTCTTCATATGCTTATCAGGCATTTGTATATATATACTTTGGAGAAATGGGTATTTAAATCTTTCACACGTTTTAATGTGTTTGTTGTTGAGTTTTATGAGTTATTCATGTATTCTAGATGTATATTCCTCAATTATTTATTAACTTCAAATACTTGGTCTGTTTTTACACTTTATGAAATGATGTTTATCAGAGGGAATGTAGGTTGTGGGTGGGTTAGGTCCTGGGCATTGTATGTAAGTGTTGAATTGCTAAATTCTACACCTGAAATGAATATTACACAGTTTGTTAACTAACTGAGATTCATGGAGCACTGGGTGTGGTGCATGGTGCATAAACAATGAATCTTGGAACACTGAAAAATAAAATAAAATTAAAAAAAAATTCTTCTTTACATTGACATGAAAAATAAATAAATAAATAAATAAATAACTTGCAAAAGAAAAAAGTCAAGGAATTTTTTAAAATAATATAATTATTATACATAAAATTTACTATATATAAAAAGATCCAAAATATATAGTTCTGTCTGAATTTCAAAATAAAATAGCAACAGTTATAGATATAGTGCATATATAACTATTCCCTAGGAAATTTCACACAATTCCTTTGTATAACCTTGAAATTTGGGACAAATCAATGTAATCTTAGTCATGACTTAAGGTAGCACACTGACCCATACACTTTCTCAGGGCTTCCTTGACATCACTGTTCCTCATACTATAGATGATGGGGTTCAACAAAGGAGTGAAGATAGTATAGAACACCGACACTATTTTATCATGGTTAGCTGACCTGTAGGATTTGGGTCTCATATAGATAAAAATAGCAGCTCCATAAAAGAGTCCTACCACAGAGAGATGTGAGGAGCATGTAGCAAAAGCCTTCTTGCGGGCTTCTCTAGAATGCATCTGGAGAACTGCAGCAAAGATAAGACTATAGGAAATCAGGATGAGAGAAAATGGGACCAGGAGCATTAATACGCAACAGATGTACATCACATTTTCAAAGACTGATGTGTTGGCACAAGCCAAACGCACCAAAGTAGGGGCCTCACAGAAGAAATGATTGATCTCACGTGCATGGCAAAATGGAAAACTCAGGGTAGCAGCAGCCTGCATGAGGCCATCAGCTGCCCCCAGGAACCAAGACCCCACAGTCATTCTCAGGCATAATTTCCAGCTCATGAAAACGACATATCTCAGTGGGTGGCAAACAGCCACATAGCGGTCATAGGACATGGATGCCAAGAGGAAACACTCGCCCCCTTCCAAAGTGATGAAGAAGAAGATCTGCAACCCACAGCCAGAAGGAGAAATGGACTTCAGGCCAGTCAAGTAGTCAGCTGCCATTTTGGGCACAATGGTGGAGACTAGCATCATGTCCATGAGGGAGAGTTGGCTCAATAGGAAGTACATAGGAGTGTGAAGCCGGACATCCTGATGAATCAGGAAAATCATGAGGGCATTGCCTAGTAGAGAGGTGAAGGCAATTGTGAGAACCATCACAAAGAGAAATAGATGGGCTTCTGTGTGATTAAAGAGTCCTAGGAGAATGAAATCTGTGGTGGTGTTCCAAATGTTCATGATTTCAAAGAAGAGCAACACTGCAAATGAAGAAATAGATGATAGAGTTTTCTTCATCTTACTTTCTCAGAATATGTTCCCAATACAAGAAAATAATACTAAATTCAACATTTCATTAACTGTATGAAGTGTGTAATGATGTTTCCCCTCAAATTCACAGAGACACAATCTTCTTTCGGTAAATAAGAGAAAATAAATTTGTTAGTACCCGGTATAGAGATAAGTTCATTTCTTCTTCAGGCCCCAAAGAATCTAAATCTCTGAAGGCATGCTCTTTGCTGATCTGCTAGTACTGAAACTTCTCTAGGTTGTTGAATGAATAGTATCATACTTGAGGAGATGAAGATGCTGATTCAGTCTCAAAGATGTGGTCTAATTCAATGAAATGGCATGACAGGAATCCCTCCCTTCCATGGTCAGTTGATTTGCACCCAACTTACATATGCCTCCTGTACTGGAATGCAAATCAAGACACAGAAATTGCAAAAAGCACCCTACTCCTAACTCCATTGTTTCAGCATCATGATTGTACTGACAACATTCTACTTCAGGGTTTTAGTTGGTTGTTTCAAAGTTAAACATAGAAACACACTTCTTGATGTGCCTGGGTGGCTCAGTGGGTTAAGCCTCTGCCTTCAGCTCAAGTCATGATCTCAGGGTCCTGGGATCGAGCCCCACATCTGGCTCTCTGCTTAGCAGGGAGCCCGTTTCTCACCCCCCCACCTGCCTCTGCCTACTTGTGATCTCTGTCTGTCAAATAAATAAATAAAATCTTTAAAAAAAAGAAACACTTCTCCCTGTAGATATACACTGCATTTCTCAAAACTTTGTTATCTCCACACCTTCAAATCTGTTAATATTTGCACTCTTCACACCTAGGAACCATATGAATTCCTTAATTATGGGTCTCTCTAGTGCCTTCCTGAAGTATCTCAAAACCCTCTAAACTCATTTATTTGACTTGGAACCTTCTTATTTCCATTATTATAAACTCTCTCATTCTTATGAAAAATGGCAAAATTTAGAACTTGCTTAAATGTCAATCTCTAATATAATAATTGCAGAGTGTTGAATAAGTTTCTTAAAATAACTTTTGCTATCATCTTACCCATTTTTAAATATACTGTCACTATAGTGGCATTATGTATAGTCACATTATTCTGCAACTATGACCAATATATAACTCCAGGACTCTTCATAATGTGTAACAGAAACTCTGTGCCCATTAAACAATGATTTCCTATTTCTCCCTGTCCCTGGGAACTGCTAACCACCATTCTGCTATTCTGGCTCTGTGAATTTGACTATTATAGGTTCTTTAGTTAAGTGGGAATATACAGAATTTGTCTTTTTATAATTGGCTTATTCACTTAACATAATGTCATCAACATTTGTTCAAACTATAGCATGTCAGAATTCCCTTCCTTAGTCGAATAGTATCCCTTTGTATGTATACACAACATTTTCTTTATTAATTCATTCCACCTATGGATGTTGGGCTGCTGTCATTCACTTAAAGGATAAATTTAATGGAATTTTTGTTAATAATTGTCTAAATTTGTACAATGTGAACAGATATACCTTAATGATACAGTAATTTGAGTCACTTCTTTTTCCTTTACATGTATGCAAGAGAGATGTATGTGTTTTAAAGACTCACTACAACAATTAAAATTATTATTACATTTAGTAAATACTGCCTCTTGTGAGGTTTAAAATTGTTGTTGTTTTTTAAATTTGGAATTATTAGTGTTTAACTTTGTATGTATCGAGGTATTATTTTAAGGTGAAATATATGTATAAAAACAATCTAATTGTCTTTTCAATATGCTATTTTGTTTATAGTATTTACTAGTAGGATAAACTAAAGGTGTTAATCAAATAATATCATTGGTAGAAAATTATATTTTATCAAGGACTGCAATGTTAAATTATGTTATATCAAAATTCCTAAGTATAACTTCCACATTATACAAGAGACACAATTGTGTTCACTAATATGATAGAAAACTTACTAATTCCTAATTGACTATGCAAAGTGGTTGAAAATCTAAATGAGAAAATAAATTATCCTGCAAATATAATATCTAAAATGGCATTAATTAGAAGAATGAAAGAGCAATACTCACTAGTGTAGGATTGAGAATTTAGTATTCTGAATTTTCTTTTGTACCCTGGTTTAAAAGAGAGATCATTTCTTATGTTTTTCAGTCTTTTACTTAGGATGGTGCTGAAATTGTGATATCTTTACTTGAATCATAAAATAATATATTTTCAACGATAATAGAAGACACTAATATATACTCCTTTTTTCCATAGTGTAATCACAGAAAATTTAGTGGATTCTGATAATTTCCTTCTGTATTTTTCTAACCCCCATTGTTCTAACTTAACCTAAAAATTATAATTTGTTTCTCTCAGAATACCAGGGTGATTAATCAATCTGTTCTGTTAAAAATAAAATAGTAACAGCAAAATAATTTATTAGACTGATTGACAAGTTACTGCAAGAGACTTAACCTGATGGTTACATCAGCTTTAATACCTTTTAGTTTTTCACATTATGGCATAGATCAACAAAGAATTTTATTTGGAAAATTACACAGAGAGAGTAATGTACTTTGGATTTTTGTGGAGTTCAGACTAATAAGCAAATTACTAAATATTAAAGGTGATTATGACCTACTTACATAGATAGAAATGATGACTTCAACAAGCTGGATCTCTGTCCCTTCTGAGCAGGGTTATCTTACTGCATCTCTTTGTGAGGAGGAAACATCTTATAGTCTGGCAGCATCAAACTCACTCATATCAGCGTCTAGAGTGTCCTATTAAGGGGTGTGGTCTATTGACATATTTTGCTAAAAATACTATCTTGTTAGTATAGCAGACCTTCATAACTCTGAATCTTGGGATGACAAAAATTTTCGAAGATTTTAAAGATTCACAGATTATACATTCTTTCAGAAAGCTGTGATTCATTAAAATTAAAATACAAAAATCATCTATAATTAAGATCAAAATGTAAATAAATAATGTCCATAAAAAGGGATGATTTAAAAGTACATTAGTAGAGGGGCACTTGGGTGTCTCAGTGAGTTAAGCATCTGCCTTTAGCTCATTTCATGATCCTGAGATCCTGGGATCCAGCCTGGAAACAGGTTCCTTGTTCAGCAGGCAGTCTGCTTCTCCTCTCCCTATCCCTCTTCTCCTGATTTTCTCTCTCTCTCTCTCTCTCTCTCTCTCACTCAATCTCTTTCAAATCAATAAATAAAATATTTTTAAAAGTACACTAGGAGTGAACTAATGTTGTGCTTGCATTACTTGTTAGAACTTTGATGGAGCAGATTACAGAGTGCATTATTGAGAGATAATTTCTGTTAAAGACAGTAATTAAAATGATCAAGCCCATGGTAGGATTTCACTATTTTTCTCTCTAAATTTAATTTGGTGGTTATGTTATAAGCTTGTTAGCTTGTATCCTTATGAGTTTATTTTATTTTACTATTATATTTTATTTTATTTGATATTTAAAGGTGAATCATAAAATCTATGATTATAGCAATAACAGCAGAATGCATTTATTGTGTCAAGCACTTAACTGTTTGATTTGATATGGGTACTTTCCAAAGATTTTGCTATTGTTTGTACTATGTATTTTCAGCTTCCTAGCAAACCTTGATTTTTTGACATTTTTTACCACTCCATTTGCCTTGGCTTACTTAAGAATATATTTATAAATAGGTGATGATAATTGGGGAGTGCACTTGTGATGAACACCAGGTGTTGTATGGAAGTGTTCAATCACTAATTGTACACATGAAACTGATATTATACTCTATGTTAACTAACTAGATAGAAAAGAAAAGAACATAAAAAAATAAGGATGATACATACTTATTTATATGTATGTATTCCACAATTGTAAAATGAAACTAATATTATACTGTATGCTAAATTCCTAGATAGAAAAAAAAAACTTTAAAATATGTATGAGGATGACATTCAACAATTGTAAAATTAAAAAAGAAAAAGATTTCTTGAATGCAATGGTTGATAGAAAACACTGCCTCTGTATAAATGTGAGATAGAATAATTGCTTAATCCATGTGAACTATAAGAATCACATTTGTTTAGGGAGTAAGCATACTGTAAATTTTGTTAGACTTCTGCCTTTGGATATTGAATCTTATCAGAGTAACTAATCCTACTCTGATTTAGAACATAATTTACCACCTGAGTGAAATCTAGATTAAGTCAAGCTTTATTTTCTGAACAAAACTACAGGCTCCTAGCTAATTCTGAGAAGTACATTATAGACTGGTAGTATATCAAGTTACAAGTAAAACTTGCAGCAAGAGTGAAAATACAATTTTCAGTAAATATTCATGTTTTTGTGTTTTGATTTCTGTGCTCCTTCAGGAAAAAGGGCTGTCAATGCTCTGGTAAAACAGGGTGCCACTATCTGATGGGGCAATTGACTGTGCTACATAGATCAAATGTGATGTACATTCTCAGGGGACAGGAGAATGAGGAACAGACAAGCTTCATGTCAGAGGGGGAAATCTACATACCACTTAGAAGTTTGTAAGAAAATTACAGTGAACTTACAATGAACCTAGGTGACAAAATTGAGATTAATTTAGGACTATTTATAAATGTGTGAGCATAATTTTGGGAAACCATAAAGAAGTTGTAACAGACCTCAATTTTAGCAAAAGAAAGTATTGCCACCACTCTCCCCCTGCAAGCATGAAGGGATGGAGTAGATTCCAGACTACAAATAGACAGGCTGCATGAAAAACACATTATCAGCCAAACATCAGATACAGGAAGCCACAAACTAGCAAGAAGGAAGCAAAAGAAAGAAACATCATTGTTGATCAGGTAGCAGTAGATCAGCTAGACAGCTTATCTAACCATTGTGAACACCTACGAATCCAACGGGAAATCAAAGAGAAGAGCAACAATACTAGAAACAGAAAATCGACCACTTTCTGAAAGGTAGGACCTGCGGAGAAGTGAAGCCAAAGCGACAGGAAGATAGACCCCGGGGGGAGGGGCTGGCTCCTGGCAAGCAGTGGAGCAACAGAGCACAAAATCGGGACTTTTAAAAGTCTGCTCCATGGAGGGACATCGCTCCAGAGACTAAACTGGGGGGAAACCTAGGCGGGGTCAGTGTAACCCCAGGTCCTGCGGGGTCACAGAAGGACTGGGGCATCTGAGTGCCACAGAACTCGCAGTTATTAGAGCGGGGAACCCAGCTACAGCGACAAAGCTGAGGAGTGAGCTCTCAGCCCCGGGTTACCTTATGCCGGTCGCAGGCTGGGTGGGCTTGGAGCACAGCCGGAGGCCAGGGAGACGGAAGTGACCAGGCGCATTTCTCCAACTGCCAGCAACTGACTGCTTTCCTACCGACGCGACCACAGGCCAGAGAGGCAGGGCGGTTGGGCGCTTTTCTCCAAGAGTGCACTGAGGAGCAGAACACCAAGCTCTCGACACCTCCGGGCCAAGAGACTGGGAGGCCGCCATCTTCATTCCAGTTCTCCGGAACTCTACGGAAATCACTTGGGGTAAAAAAGCTCCTGAAAGCAAACCCGAGCGGATTACTTAGCCCGGCCCCTGGCAAGGGTGGTGCATTTCCGCCTGTGGCGAAGACACATGAGAATCACCACAACAGGCACTACCCAGAAGATCAACAAGAAACCCAGCCAAGACCAACTTCGCTCACCAAGAACAACAGGATTCTATAGGAGGAGAAAGCAAATCTTATCTGGACAAAATGACAAGGTGAAAAAACTCACCACAAAAAAAAAAAAAAAAAAAAGAACAAGAAGCAGTACCGAAGGCTGGAGACCTAATCAATACGGACATTGGTAACATGACAGATCTAGAGTTGAGAATGACGATTCTCAAGGTTCTAGCCAGGCTCGAAAAAGCCATAGAAGATATTAGAGAAACCCTCCTCGGAGAGATAAAAGCCCTTTCTGGAGAAATAAAAGAACTAAAATCTAACCAAGTTGAAATCAAAAAAGCTATTAATGAGGTGCAATAAAAAATGGAAGCTCTCACTGCTAGGATAAATGAGGCAGAAGAAAGAATTAGTGACATAGAAGACCAAATGACAGAGAATAAAGAAGCTGAGTAAAAGAGAGACAAACAAATACTGGGCCATGAGGAGAGAATTCGAGAGATAAGCGACACCATAAGACGACACAACATTAGAATAATTGGGATTCCAGAAGAAGAAGAAAGAGAGAGGGGAGCAGAAGGTATATTGGAGACACTTATTGGAGAGAATTTCCCTACTATGGCAAAGGGAGCAAACATCAAAATCCAGGAGATTCTAAGAACGCCCCTCAAAATCAATAAAAATAGGTCCACACCTCTTCACCTAATAGTAAAATTTACAATTCTTAGCGACAAAGAGAAAATCCTGAAAGCAGCCCAGGAAAAGAAGTCTGTAACATATATGGGTAAAAACATTAGATTGGCAGCGGACCTATCCACAGAGACCTGGCAGGCCAGAAAGAACTGACATGATATATTCAGAGCACTAAACGAGAAAAGCATGCAGCCAAGAATACTATATCCGGCTAGGCTATCATTGAAAATAGAAGGAGAGATAAAGAGCTTCCAGGACAAACAAAAGCTGAAAGAATTTGCAAACACCAAACCAGCTCTACAGGAAATTTTGAAAGGGGTCCTCTAAGCAAAGAGAGACCCTAAAAGTAG
>JAHRIG010000591.1:2148471-2159797 GCA_020311275.1 Eira barbara
ATTCTTTCTTCTGCCTCATTTATCCTAGCAGTGAGAGCTTCCATTTTTTATTGCACCTCATTAATAGCTTTTTTGATTTCAACTTGGTTAGATTTTAGTTCTTTTATTTCTCCAGAAAGGGCTTTTATCTCTCCGGAGAGGGTTTCTCTAATGTCTTCTATGCCTTTTTCACGCCCGGCTAGAACCTTGAGAATTGTCATTCTGAACTCTAGATCTGTCATATTACCAATGTCCGTATTGATTAGGTCTCCAGCCTTCGGTACTGCCTCTTGTTCTTTTTTTTGAGGTGAGTTTTTCCGTCTTGTCATTTTGTCCAGATAAGATTTGCTTTCTCCTCCTCTAGAATTCCGCTGTTCTTGGTGAGCGAAGTTGGTCTTAACTGGGTTTCTTGTTGTTCTTCTGGGGGAGGGGCCTGTTGTGGTGATTCTCAAGTGTCTTTGCCGCAGGCGGAATTGCACCGTCCTTGCCAGGGGCCAGGCTAAGGAATCCGCTCGGGTTCGCTTTCGGGAGCTTTTGTTCCCTGAGCGCTTTCCATAGAGTTCCGGAGGACGGGAATGAAGGTGGCGGCCTCCCAATCTCCGGACCAGAGGAGCCGAGAGGTTGGGGTTCCGCTCCTCACTGCGCCCTCAGAGAAAAGCGCCCAACCGCCCCGCCTCCCTGGCCTGTGGTCGCGCCTTGAGGAAAGCAGTCAATTGCTGGCACTTGGAGAAAAGCGCCCTGTCGCTTCTGTCTCTGTGGCCTCCGGCCGCGCTCCGAGCCCACCCAGCCTGCGACCGGCACAAGGTAACCCCGGTCTTGGAGCTCACTCCTCGGCTTTGTCACTGTAGTCGGCTTCCCCGCTCTAATACCTGCGAGCTCTGCGGCCCTCAGACACCCCCAGTCCTTCTGTGACCCGCGGGACCCGGGGTTATGCTGACCCTGCCTGGGTTTCCCCGGTTTAGCCTCTGGAGCGATGTCTCCCAGTGGAGCAGACTTTTAAAAGTCCCGATGTTGTGCTCCGTGGCTCCGCCGCTTGCCGGGAGCCGGCCCCTCCCCCCGGGGTCTATCTTCCCGTCGCTTTGGATTCACTTCTCCGCAGGTCCTACCTTTCAGAAAGTGATCGATTTTCTTTTTCTAGAATTGTTGCTCTTCTTCTCTTCGATTTCCCGTTGGATTTGTAGGTGTTCACAATGGTTTGATAAGCTATCTAGCTGATCTCCTGCTACCCGCTGTCGTCTCAGCCTGCTACTTCTCCGCCATCTTGACTCCTCAGCCTCTTTTTGTGTTTTTTAAATTTTTTTTATTGTGATTGATTTCTAGTTTTATAGTTTTGTGGTCAGAAAAGATGCATAATATGATTTCAAACTTTTAAAAGTTTATTCAGGCTTGTTTTGTAACAAAAAAATGTGGTCTATCCTTGGGACTGTTTCATGTGCACTTGAAAGAAATGTGTTTTTTGTTGGTTTTGGAAGGAATGTTCTGTATATATCTGTTAAGCTTACTTGGTCCAATGTATCCTTCAATGACACTCTTCCCTTACTGATTTTCTTCCTAGGTGATCCATCCATTGATGTAAGTGGGGTGTTACGGTCACCTCCTATTATTGTATTATTATCAATTCTCCTTCTGTGTCTGTTGACATTTGCTTTGTGTATTGATGTGCTCCAATATGAGTTCACAGATATTTATAATTTAATATCCTTTGGTTAGATTGACCACTTTACCATAATGTAATATCATTCTTTGTCTGTTGTTACAGTATTTTTAATTTTTTTTCATTTCTTTTCAGTGTTCCAGAATTCATTGTTTATGCACCACACCCAGTGCTCCACGCAATATGTGCCCTCCATAATACCCACCACCAGGCTTACCAAACCTTCCACCTCCCACCCCTCCAAAACTCTGTTAGTTCCTCAGAATCCACAGTCTCTCATGGTTCTTCTCCCCCTCCAATTTCCCCCAACTCCCTTCTCCTCTCCATCTCCCCATTTCCTCCGTGTTATTCCTTATACTCTACAAATAAGCAAAACCATATGATAATTGACTCTCTCTGCTTGACTTATTTCACTCAGCATAATCTATTCCAGTCCCGTCTATGTTGATACAAAAGTTGGGTATTCATCCTTTCTGATAGAAGTATAATATTCCATACTATATACGGACCACATCTTCCTTATCCATTCATCCGTTGAAGGGAATCTTGATTCTTTCCAGTTTGGTGACTGTGGCCATTGTTGATATGAATATTGGGGTACAGAGGGCCCTTCTTTTCACTATGTTACAGTCTTTTTTTTTAAGTAAATTTTCTCTGATACAAGTATTGCTACTACGCCTTTTTTTCCACTTCTATTTATGTGGTATATATTTTTCCATTCTTTCACTTTTCATCTGTGTTTCCTTGGATCTAAAATGTGTTTCTTGTATTTAGATATAGAAGGGTTTTGTTTTTTATCTATTATGCCATCTTATGTATTTTAATTAGATCATACAGACTATTTACCTTTAATATAAATGTTGATAACTATGTAACTTATTGAAATTTTGGGGTCGTTTTTGTAGTTCTTTCGTTCTTTCTTTCTTTCCTTCTTTTCCTTCTTTCCAGGCTATAGGCCCAGCATGGGTCCCGATGCAGGGCTCGAGGTGTCAACCATGAGATCAAGACCTGAGTGGAAACCAAAAGTTGGATGTTTAATCAACTGAGCCACCCAGGCGTCCCCTGTCTGTTCCTTTCTTCCTCTCTTGCTCTTTTATTCCATTGACTAGATTATGCAGTGTTATGTTTGGATGATTTCCTATATATTTTTTTTATTTATTATATGTTTGGAGTTCCTGGTTATCATGACATTTATACATGTTTAAACCTAAGTACACAGCATTCCATTTTAATTGGACAGTCATTTAAATTTGAACACATCCCAAAAGAACATCTTTTCTTACACTTTCTTCCATGTTTTATGTATATGTCCTCATATTTTACATCTAAGAAGATGATAAAAAGTTATCATTTTCTTACTTCTAAGTAAAACTTGAAACCTTCTGTTTCAAGAAGTTCTTTACAATTTTTTGGTAAAGCCTGTTTTGTGGTATTGAACTCCTTTAATTTTCGTTTTAGAAACTATCCTTCAATTCTGAGTTTTATTCTTGCTGTGCAGAGTATTTTTGGTTGTAGGGTTTTTGTTTTCTTTTGTTTTGTTTTCTTCCTGTCATGTGTTTGTTATATCATACCACTCTCTTCTTACTTGTAAAGTTTCTGTGGAGAAATCTGCTCTTAGCCTAATGGGGTTTCCCTTGTACATAAAGTTTTGCTTTGCTCTTTCTGCTTTTAAAATTCTGTCTTTATCTTCAAGTTTGACTTCTTAATTATTTTGTTTTGGTGTAGCACTCCTTGGGTTTCATGTTTTGAATTCTCTGTGCTTTCTGAAGATGAATATCTATTTCCCTTTGATGGGACCATATAATATGAATATTCGTGTTTTCCAAATTGCCCAAATGATCCCTTAACCTATCTTCATTAGATAAAAATATGTGTGTGTATATATATATAAGTATATGTATATAATGTACATATTATATACACACTATATACATATATAATATATGTATTATATACATATAATTATATGTTTGTATGTATGTATATGTATGTATGTGTATATATGTGTGTATATATGTATATATAATTTTCTATTAAGCATGTGTGTTTTCCATTACCCTGTTTTTCAGATTTATGACCTATTTTTCTGCATCCCTAGGCTACTATTGATTACCTTTAGTTTCTTTTTTATACCAGTTATATACTTCAACTCTGATTCTTTTTTTTTTTTAAATTCTCTATATTTTTCTTGAAGTTCTTACTGAGTTGTTCCATTCTTCTTCAGCTAGAATTCAGTTCAGCTAAAATTACTATTAATATAACTTTAAGCTATCAGGTATACTGCTTGCTTACCTCTACTTAATTTAGTTATTTATCTGAAATTTTGTATTTTTCTTTCATCTGGAGCATATTCTACCATTTCTCCATTTCAATTCACTTTCTGTGCTTGTCTTTATGAATTTCGTAGATAAGTGGTCTTGTGTATGGTCATCACCTCTGTAGTTTCCCTGGTGACTTTTTCTAGCTGGCTGGAGCTTTATCTGGTGTGGTTTTGGGGATCCTCTGGTACTCTGTGTTGGAGTTGCCCTAGTGGGATGGTCTGGGCTAAAGAGGGCATTGGCAGGGGCAGGCTCAGGTCTCTCTGTGCAGAGGATGCTCTTGAAGGACAGCTGAAACTGAAGGGGTGAAATCAGTGGGTCTCAAGCACTTCTGAGAAGTGGGATCCCTGGAAGGACAGTTAAAGCTGAAGTGAGTAGGGATTGGGTCAGCCTTTTTTTCTCTGCACATAGAAGGCCCTTGCAGGATGACTGAAGCTGAACTATGTCATAGGATCTAAGGTCCTGGATTTCCCATGCCCCATCTTCATGAGACAGCTAAAGCTGAGGTGTGGCATGGACTTAGGGCCCAGAGATCACTGTACAGGGGGCATCCTGGCAAGACATCTGTAGCTAATATGAACATAGGCATTGGCAGTTTCAGGGCTCTCTTCACAGAAGGCACCATGGAGGGAAACCTGAAGCTGATGTGGTGCAATCCAGTGTCCTGGAGTTCTCAGTGTGGGGATGAGCTTCAGGGCATTTGGGGATCAGGTCACCATGGGCAGGGTATCCTGAGGCTCTCTACTTAGGGAATTCCCTGGCAAGAGAACAAGCCAAGGTTGGGTACGGCTTAACCCTTTATCAGATATATGACTTGCAAATATTTCCTCCCTTTCTGTAAGTTATCTTTTCAATTTGTTGAGTATTTGTTTTTTGGTGTAGATGCCTTTTAGCTTGCTGCTTTCTACTAACATTTCCTTTATTACATGAGCTCTTGGTGTCATAAACAAAGGCTGCAAAGACCACGTCAAGGATATTTATTCTTAGTTGTTGTTTTTGTTTTTGTTTTTTTTATTTTCTGGACTTGTGTTCTCATATTTATGTTTTTAATCCATTTGTGTTAATTTTTAGAAGTGGTATACATAGGGGTCTGATTGTGTTCTTCTGCATGTGGTTATCTAGTTTTCCCAGCACCATTTGTTGAAGATACTACCCTTTCCCCACCATTGGTACTTTGTCATATGTGACTTTATATGTGAATGTTTATTTCTGAGCTGTTGACCCTGTCCATTGGTCTATGTGTATATTTTTATTCCAGTACTATACTCTGTTGTTTACTCTAGTTTTGTAGTATAGCTTGAAAACATGAAGTTTGGTTCATCCAGTTTATCTATCTATCTATCTATCTATTTATATTTATTTATCTGGATTGTTTTGGCTATTCAGGGTATTTTGTGGTTCCATAGAAAATTAAGATGGATTTTTTAAAAACTTCAGTGGAATTCTATTTGAATTTTATTTATTTATTTTTTAAATATTTCATTTATTTGACAGACAGAGATCACAAGTAGGCAGAGAGACAGGCAGAGAGTGAGGAAGAAGCAAGCTCCCTGCTAAGCAGAGAGCCCGATGCAGGGCTGGATCCCAGGACCCTGGGATCATGATCTGAACCAAAGGCAGAGGCTTTAACTCACTGAGCCACCCAGGTGTCCCATGAATTCTAATAGGAATTGTATTGAATTTATAGATGGTATAGCTACTAGGTGCTTTTTAAAGAGTTACCCTTCTGATCCATAAACATGGAAAATCTTTTGATTTGATTGTGTCTTCTTCAAATTATTTAATCAAAATGTTATAGTTTTGTTTGACCATTTTAAAATCTCATTTGTTAAATTAATTACTAAATATTTTATTTTATTTTTTGGGTGACAGTGTAAATAGGATTTTGTAAATTTATTTTACAGACATTAGTGTTTAGCAACACATCTGATATCTGCATTTTTATTTTATCCTGCAAACTTATTGAAATCATTGATTAGTTCCAATACATTTTTGACTGAGTCTCTAGGGTTTAATATATATATTATCACTTCATCAAGAAATAATTTACCTCTTACTTTCCAATGTTAATGCATTTCATTTCTTTGCCTTGCCTCAATGGTCTAACCAAGACTTGTCATATTTAGGTGAATAGGGCAGTGAGTATTGGCAACCTTGTCTTCTTCCTGATCTTAAAGGATAATCTATTATTTTTTAAAACTGAGAATAATGTTAGCTGTATCTATTTTCTATATGGCCTTTATTATGTGGATTAATTTCTTTTTATATCCAATTTGTTGAGGGTTTTATCTAGAAAAGATTTTGTATTTTGTTAAACGTTTTCTTCATTTGTTGAGATTACATGTTTTTATGTTTCTGCCTATTAATGCACATTATTACATGTGTTGATTTTCCTATGCTGAACCATTTCAATTTCCGTGGACAAATCCTACTTGATCATTGGTATGATACTTTTAATGTGTTGTTGAATTTGATTTACTAGTGTTTTGTTGATAATTTTTGTATCTATATCACTTATGAATAGTTTTGTAGTTTTCATTTTCTCTTCTGTTCTTATCTAAATTTGATATCAGTGCAATGTTACATTGTTAAAATGATTCCCAAGTTGGATTGTCCTCTAGAGGATTGGTGTTAATTCTTCCTTGAATGTTTGGAGAAATTTACCAGTGAAATCAACTGTTCCTGGGCTTTTCTGTTTGTGGAATATTTTTATTTGCTTTGTATTGTTTTAATTACAGATTCAATTTCCTTATTTCCTTGTTATTTAATTGTACAGATTATTTTGTCATGATTTATTTTCATTGATTGTATGTTTCTATGAATGTATTTAGTTCTATGCTATCCAAATTTCTGGCATTTTAACTTCTTTTTCTAATTTAATTTTTTTTCAGTGTTCCAAGATTCATTGTTTACCACACCCAGTGCACCATGCAATATATGCTCAACTTAATACCCACCACGAGGCTCACCCATATGCCCACCCCTCCCCTCTAAAACCCTGTTTGTTTCTCAGAGTCCACTGTCTCTCATGGTTCATCTCTCTTTCTGATTTCCCCCACTTTAATTTGCCTTTCCTTCTCCTAATGACCTCGATCTTATTCCTTATGTTCCATTTGTTGTTTCCTGTCTTGTTAATCTTTGCCATTCTAACTACTATAAGGTGGTATCTCAGTGTGGTTTTGATTTGAGTTTCCTTGATGGCTAATGATGATGAATATTTGCTCATGTGTCTGCTACCCATTTGTATGTCTTTGAGAAACTACAGAACACTGACGAAAGAAGTTGAAGACACAAAAAGATGGAAGATCATTCCATGTCATGGATTGGAAGAATAAACATTGTTACAACGTCTATGCTGCCCAGATCAATCTGTACTTTCAATGCATTCCTGATCAAAATTTCACTGGCATCTTTCAAAGTGCTAGAACAAAAAATCCTAAAATTTGTATGGGACCAGAAGAACCCTGGATTGCTAGGGAAATGTTGAAAAAGAAAAACAAAGCTGGAGGCATCATGTCACCTGATTTCAACCTTTATTACAAAGCTGTGATCAAAAAGGCAATATGGTACTGCCAGACACATAGACCAAGGGAACAGAATAGAGAGCCCAGATATGGACCCGCAACTCTATGGTCAAATAATCTTGGACAAAGCAGGAAAAAATATTGAGTGGGAAAAAGTCTCTTCAATAAATGGTGCTAGGGAAATTGTAGAGCTATGTATAGAAGAATGAAACACAACCATTCTCTTAACACCGTATACAAACATAAACTCAAAATGGATGAAAGATCTCAATGTGAGATAGGAATCTATCAAAATTCTATAGGAGAACATAGGCAGTAACCTCTTCAATATCAGCCACAACAACTTCTTTCAAAACACGTCTCCAAAGACAAAGGGAAAAAAAAAACAAAAATGAACATTTTTTTTTTTTTTTTACTTCATCAAGATCAAAAGCTTTTGACTTCATCAAAAGATCAAAAACAGCCCGGAGAGACAAGATGGCGGGGAAGTAGGAGGAGGCGTCATTTCAAACTGTACCCTAAAGTGAGCTGATTACTTACCAAAGGACTCCAATCACCCATGAAATCAGCCTGACATTAGAATTATACCCGTCTGGATCTCTACAGGGGCAGAAGACACCAGTGGGCAGGTAAAGCGGAGTGGGAACATCGGACTGATATTGGAGGATAAACAAAAGGGGGAGGGAGCCCCCAGAGGCGACCAATTGGAAAGTAATACCCCAATACAAGAGTGCCCTGCGTCGGGGACCAGCATTATCTTGGAATCTGGTTGAAAGCACTCAAAAAGAGCAAAAGATCGTGGGGGTAAATTGTGGGAATCGGGGTGGTTAGGGACAGGGGCTTAAGTCCCCGGACCCAGGACAGCCTCCCCTGGTGCTGAGCCAGAAACAGTGCGGCAGAGAAACCAGGTCTTGGTCCCTGAGCTGCCAGCACGCCCAAGAACGAGTGGGGTCTGGCTCCTGAGAGGAGCCGGGAGCCTCGACAGACAGCAGAATGCCATGCCATGCTATCAGAGCCTGAGATGCACTTGCCCCACACCCTCCCCTGGGAGAGGTGCGCCTGGGTGCCAGCCCTGTGCTCTCAGACCCGAAAAGACCAGGCACTCCCAGCCCAGGCCAGCGGGAAAATCTCAGTGAGTGATCGCTGCTTGGAACCTCTCTGGCGGTATGGAGCTGCCCAGGCAGCCACCACTGCCGTGGTTTTGGGTACAAGCGGGAGATCCTGTGTCCCCAGGGACCAAGACTCAGAACCTGTTCTGCCAGCAGCCGAGGGGGAACTTAATGTGCTCTGCAGCTCCCACAGGGGAGCAGACTGAGGCTTCTCTCTGAGAAGGAGTTCGGGGTGCAGTTCACTTTCCTCTAAACCTCCAAAAACCATCAAAAGCTGTCAAGGTGAGAGAAAACAAATGAACAAACATAAAAACCTAAAGAGAACAAAAGCCTGAAAAACCGGTTTCCTCAGAGGCCACCCCCTTGAGGGGGGTGGGAGGACTTAACTCAGGGAAAATCACTGACTGAAAACCCACATGGCAGGCCCCTCCCCCAGAAAACCAACCAGAAAAGAAAAAAAAAAAAAAAAGACCACAAGAGAACAACCACCACTACTTCATAGATAAAACTTTTCTTTTTAACTCGTTCCCACTATTCTGGTTCATTTTTTTTTTTTTTATATAGATAATTTTTTTAACCTATTTACCATCACAGCAAGATGTCCAGTACATCAAATTCCATAATAACCTTCTAACCTGAACTTTTTGATACATACACACGTGTTTTTCTTTTGCTATCCTATTTTTTAAATTTTTTAAATTATAGTGTAGCTTAGTCTAGTTTATTTTTTTTTTTAATTTTTATTTTGTAATATTCATATAGAGTTAAACTTCAAAGTAATCCCCTTTCCCCAATCAATACTACCCCTATAGGTAAAGCAATTTTTAATCCCCCTTTATCCTAGGAAAGTTGAGTCCTTTAACAAAGATATCAAGATACATCCATAAAGAATCAAAATAACCTTCTTCACACTGAGAATTTATAACCACTCTCCCATCTTTTTCTTCCACCAGTGTTTCTGTGTATTTGTGTTTGTCCTGATAGTATATATAGCTTATAATTGGGGTTCTTTTTGACGAGGTTCTTCCTTTTTTTTGCTTTTATATATATATATATATTTTTTTTCTCTTGTCATATACTTTTATCAGTCTTTTTGTTTGTCTGTTTTTGTTTGTATACTTCATAAATCTTACCTTGCGGCCCATTTAGGCTGAGTCTTTTCTTTTATCTTCCCTCTTTTTCATATCTCTCTCTCTCTCTTTTTTTCCTTTTTCATTTCTTTTTTCTCTAGATTGGGTGGGGAATCCTGATTGCTCAGAAGCGTTCCAGGGTGCACCTTGAGTGCACCATGGTCGATACATCCGGCTACATCCGTTCAGTCATCTCTTACCAAAATGACTAGGAGGAGGAATGCCCAACAGAAGAAAAATACAGAGGATGGGCCTTCTGCAACAGAGCTAACGGTTATTGACATAGACAATATGTCGGAAAGAGAATTCAGGCTAACAATTATCCAGGAAATAGCTAGGTTGGAGAAAGCCATGGATGACCAAACGGAGTTGATTAGGGCAGAACTGAAAGCCACCAGGGATGATGTTCACAATGCTCTCAATGAGTTACAATCTAATCTAGATTCTCTAAAAGATAGGATAACTAAGACAGAAGATAGAATTAGTGATCTGGAAGACAAACAGATAGAGAGAAAGGATCAGGAGGAGGCCTGGAACAAATAGCTTAGAAGCCACAAAAATAGAATCAGGGAAATAAATGATGCCATGAAACGTTCAAAAGTCATAATTATCGGAATCCCTGAAGGGGAGGAGAAAGAAATAAGTCTAGAAGATATAGTGTAACAAGTTGTCCATGAAAATTTTCCCAATCTCACGAATGGAACCAGCGTTCATGTACTAGAGGCAGAACGGTCTCCCCCCAAGATTATAGATTCTCAAACGTCCTCAAGCTACCTAATAGTAAGAATGAAGAATTGTAATTGTAGGCAGACCCTCTTGAAAGCAGCTAGGACAAAGAAGCTCCTTATGTACAGAGGAAAGCCCATCAGAACAACATCAGACCTGTCCACAGAGACTTGGCAAGCCACAAAGGGCTGGCGAGATATATTCAGGGCACTAAATGAGAAGAACATGCAGCCAAGAATACTTTATCCAGCAAAACTGAGATTCAAAATGGATGGAAAGATAAAGAGGTTACAGGACCAGCAAGGCTTAAAAGAGTATGTGACCACCAAGCCGACACTGCAGGAAATATTAAGGGGGGGTTCTATAAAAGAGGAAAAATCCTAAGAATATCATTGAATAGAAATATAGAGACAATCTACAGAAACAAAGACTTCAAAGGTAACACAATGTCAATAAAAAAAGTATCTATCAATAATCCTTCTCAAAGTGAATAGCCTAAATGCACACATAAAATGGCACAGTGTTGCAAATTGGATAAAACAACAGGGCCCATCCATATGTTGTCTACAAGAGACCCATTTTGAACCTAAAGATACACCCAGACTGAAAGTGAAGGGATGGAGAAGCATCTTTCATACCAATGGGCCTCAAAAGAAGGCCAGGGTAGCGATTCTCATATCAGATAAATTAGACTTTAAACTAAAGACGGTAGTCAGAGATACAGAAGGACACTACATCATTCTTAAAGGGACTCTCCACCAAGATGATCTAACAATTGTATACATCTACGCCCCCAATATGGGAGCAGCCAATTACATAAGAAAACTATTAATCAAGATAAAGAGTCATATTGATATGAATACATTAATAGTAGGAGATCTTAACA
>JAHRIG010000591.1:2171741-2196741 GCA_020311275.1 Eira barbara
TATAGATATAGATATAGATATAGATATAGATATAGATATAGATATAGATATAGATAGATATATCAGATATCGATATTTTATATATATACACATATATATTTGATTTATATATATATTTGATAGATCAAATATACATAAAAATATATATATTTTTCTCCTAGTATTCAGATTAAAAAAAACTGAGGCATACTGTATATAATATCTATATCAGGTATCAATATTTTATATATATATACACATATATATTTGATTTATATATATTTGATATATATATCTATATATAAATATAATATCTCTCTATAAATATATAGATATATATATTTATATATAATAAAAACTATATATATATAATTATATATAATATATATAAATAATATTATATATTATATATATAAATTTTATTTATAATTTTTATTTATAACTTTATAAATTATTTTATACATTATTTATAAAATAATATTTATATTTATATATTATATATAAATTATGTATAATTTATATATAATATATTATATATAATATAATATATTATATATTTTATATATATATATATAAATTAATAATTATATTATATAATATATATATTATATCTCTCTCCATATATATATATAGTTATATATATAGTTATATAGAGATATATATATCTATATATATATAGATATATATATCAAATATATATATAAATCAAATATATATGTGTATATATATAAAATATTGATATCTGATATAGATATCATATACAGTATGCCTCACTTTTTAAATTTTTTAAAATTATTTTTAAATTTTTAATTAATAATAATCATATTTAATAATTATAATTATAATAATTAATTAATAATGATAATAATTAGTAATAATCATTAATAATAAAAATATTTATAATTTTTAAATTTTTTAATCTGAATTCTAGGAGAAAAATAAACAAAGTGAATAAACCCTTCATCTTAAAAAGATGACTGCTCTTACCTGAAATTCTCAAAGCCTCCCAGGGTTGTAGTTTCCTGATTATTCTCTCTAGATATGGCTCAGGATCTACATGCACTGGTTAAAGTACTATCAGTACTATCAGAAATATACATATGATACTGGTATTTGGATCTCTACATGTGGCTGGAATTCCCCACATTGCTCTAAAACCTGAAATGGCATTCATATATCAGACACTAGTATTGAAGAGTCATTGTTCCTAGAAGCTCTTTCTGGAATTAGTTCTCTCTTTTATATGTAAAACAGTGTATTTCTCAAGTTTGTTACAACTAAAGTACATTTAGTCTGTCATAAAACTTACTAACTTGTTATGCAGTTTCTAATTAAGGTTTGGTTTTAAAGATGAGAACCTTCTGCCATATCTGTCTGGCTTGTGTCTTCCTCTAACAGATAGGCAGATAGAAGAAATAGTCTTGTTTCTTCTCTTTCCAAAGTCACCAAACCTTGAGGAGTGCCCATATTTTGTATGAGAAATGGCTCTAGTTGTCTGCCCATTTGTAAAGGTAAAGTGACCTGCATAATTTATAAGAAAACTCATGGTCAGTTCTTTCTCAGCTTTGAAAACTCACTATCATAAGGTATTCTATTAATTACTACATATACTTTGCATCTGAGTTTATATCCACAGATCCAATGTCCATCAAAGTCAACATAACCTTTAAACCTCATGGACACTATCTGTTCCAAGAAAAGTGAATTTAGTCATGGTGTACTTCAAAATAGATTGGCTATTACAATTACAAATGGAGACTGGGGGCGGGGAGTATGACTTAAATGAAAAATTGCAGTAGTTAAAAAAGTGTGCTTTAAACCCCAAAATGAACAGACAGAGTGGAAGAAAAAAAAATAAATAGTGATAATATGACACTTACATTAAGTTGTTCACTTTTCCTTTTGCCATTGGTCTTTATTTTAAATTATAGATAAGATAAAAAGTAGATAAGTTCTTGTTTGTGTTTGTTGGAATCCTTATATTTAACTCTTAAAAATGTGCAAAGAAAAGACATAGGAAACATAGTGGTCAAAATAAATCACTGGACAGAAATAAAATATATTAGCCTAAGAGACAAGTTTTGGAGTCATATTTTAACATTTACTGTGTAATAATTGGAAAATATTTAAATTTTCTTGCTTCCATTTCCTCATTAGAAAATGGACTAAAAATATTTATATCATATGGTAGTTATAGAATACAAACTAATCTATAAAATTGCTTATCTGGGAACAAAGAAAATAGTCAATGCTCAAGAAACAGTATCTTTGTCTTGTAAACTCACTTATTTTTAACAACTTAACTATTACACTGATCAATGAACTTAAGATTTCCTTCATGCATTACTAGAAGAGAGATAATTACAATATGTTTAAAATGTTAACAAATACAGAAACTTAGATTCATTTGACACTGAGTAACCTTGAAGAATGTGTAACCTTGAAGAATGGGATTAGGTTCGCTGGGGTTTTACATTTTCACATTTACTCAGCCACCTTTTCAAGGCTTCCTTGACTTCACTATTCTTCAGATTGTAGATGAGAGCGTTCAACACAGGCGTGAAAATAGTAGATAACACTGACACTACTTTATCATGGTTAGCTGGCCTGTAGGACTTTGGTCTCATGTAGATAAAAATAGGAGCTCCATAAAAGAGTCCCACCATGTGAGTAGCAGATGGAGAAAGCTTTCTTGTGGACTTCTGTAGTATGCATGTGGAGAATAGCTGAGAGGATGAGACAATAGGGAATCAGAATGAGTGAAAAAGGGACCAGAAGCATTAACACGCAGCAAATTTATGTGACATTTTCAAAGACTGATGTATCAGCACAAGCCAAATGCACCAGTATGGGGGCCTCACAGAAGAAATTATTGATCTCACGAGCTCTGCAAAATGGAAAACACAGTAGCCTGCATGATGCAAAATGGAAAACACAGTAGCCTGCATGACCCCATCAGCTGCCCCCAGGAACCAGGACCCCACAGTCATTCTCAGGCAAAATTGCAAGGTGAGATTTTGAATTCAAGTGCAATTACCCAATGAGAATTGGGTATTGCAGTGTGTGGCAAACAGCCACATAGCGGTCATAGGACTTTGCTGCTAAGAGGAAACTTTCTCCACCACCCAGTGTGAGTGAGACAAAGATCTGCAACCCACAGCCAGCAGGGGAGATGGGCTTCAGGCCGATCAAGTAGTCAGCTGCCATTCTGGGCACAATGGTGGAGACTAGCATCATGTCTATGAGGGAGAGTTGGCTCAGTAAGAAGTACATGGGTGTGTGGAACCTAGGGTCCAGGAGAATCAGGAGCACCATGAGGGCATTGCCATTCAGGGAAGCAATGGCTATTGTCACCACCACGATGAAGAGGAAAAGATGGGGTTTTGTGTGAGAGGTTTATTAGGAGAATAAAATCTGTGGTTGTGTTACTCTTCTCCATTATTTCTGCTGGTGTGATACTGCAAATGGAAAAATGGATAAGGAAGGGGATTTTTTATCTGAAGACCTTAGATTAACTTCATGACTTTTAGACATGTATTGCATATGGAATCCAAGGTCCTTATTTAAAGTTCTACTTCCAAGCTAAAATGGTTCTTGACTTATCCTGTCCCTTCTCCATAGGTCAACTTTTTAATGTTTTGAATGGGGTCACTTCACACTAAATGAGGTCACTTCACACACTTCACACTAAAGTTTATTGGTTGACTAAGATAATAAATCAAATGGATCAAAAGTAGAAAACAACTGTCAAGGTCTATATTGTACATAGTAAAAACTTAAAATATTTATAATTTACAATATGATTTATATTGTCATTTGAATCACTGTCTGTGTTATTATTTGCATCATCAATTGTATTATCATTACTGTGATTTCCTTACGGGTACTGAAACCAAAATTAACCAGCTAGCAAAATAAAGAGCTTTTCAGAAGTCTGTCATTTACATTTGTTTGACTCACAGATTTTGATTTTTTCCAATTGTGAAAATCTCAACATATTCAAATTAATTGCTTTTTTTAATAAACAAAACTTTTAATTTTTCATGGGTTTTAATATGGGTTAAAAGAACACAAAACAGAATAGTCTAGTGTAAGTAAAATTCTCTAATGAAGAAAGATAATATGACTGATAATTGATAAAAAATGTTATTTTTGGGGTGCCTGGGTGGCTCAGTGGGTTAAAGCCTCTGCCTTCAACTCAGGTCATGATCCCAGAGTTCTGGGATTGAGCCCCACATCAGGCTCTCTCTGCTCTCTGAGCAGGAGGAGCCTGCTTCCTCCTCTCTCTCTGCCTGCCTCACTGTCTACTTGCAATCTCTGTCAAATAAATGGATAAAATCTTTAAAAAATGTTATTTTCTTCTTATTATTAAAAATTATTATTTACCTGACTTTTAAAATGCAAATAGTCTGATTCATTAATCTTTGATGTCAATAAATGCTTGAAGACAATAACAATAACTATAATAAGAAATAAAGTGATTAAAAAGACAGGAAAGCAGTTTTAAAACATCTTCATTAACATAATTGTTAGTCACAGATAAAATATATTTGGAAAGGAAAAGCAATTTATTTTAATAAATTAGATATTATTAATTAACTAATATTAATTAGATTTATATATCTAAATTATATCTGGTCTGTCTTCTATAAATAGCTATTAATATTTAACACAATACATCTATTTTCTTAGAAGATGCAATTGAAATCACTGAACCTACAGAAATGAGCATAACTTCATTAGGAAGGGTTGCATGTTGAGAATTGTTATACACTGAAAAAAGGTAAGCTTTCTTGCATTTATGATTTTTTAAGTCCATACTAATAACCCAACCCGTAAACACATGAACATAGCTGTGAAGAACACAGCACAAAGCTGTGAAGAGACAATTCTCCTCTTTTATTAGCAGAAAAATGCACTAATGTATCTCTCTTTCATTTTTGTACATATACACATTTGCGGACCTATTTTTTTTCTGATATGGGCAGTACATAAATATTTCATCTAAAACTTTAGAAATGTCATTATCTAGAATTTGTCTGGTCGTTAACTACTGCAGAGATAGGGAGAGTGATGAAGCTTTTAATCAGAAGGGTTTGATTTTTTTAATTCCCTAGTGCTATAAAAATTAAATGGCAGGGGTGCCTAGGTGGCTATCCATTAAGCATCTGGTTTCGGCTCAGGTCATGATCCCAGGGTCCTGTGATAGAGCCCTGCATCTGGCTCCCTGTCCCCTCTCCTACTTGTGCTCTCTCTTGCTATCTCTCTCTCTATCGAATAAATAAATAAAATATTTAAAAAAGAAATTAAATGATAGACAGACCCAACCTCTTGCAAAGCCATTTCACACACGAAGTTTCCCTAAGCGACATGTGGGAAGGCAGTGCCAGTGTCTTGCTAAATTACTACCATCACCTTGTGAGCATTTATATTTGAACTAACATAATAGCACATGGTAACATTGGCATCTTTGAGATGGTGTGATTAATCACTTGACACCTGACAAATAAGCAGTCTATTCATGTGGGGATAAAGAACACTAGCCTTTAGATACATAGTTCTGTTTTAAAAATCATTTCTGTCATTTTCTGTATATGAAATGAAGAGTAAATTATTTAATATTGTTTTCTTTTAAGATTACTTATATGTTTTAAATTTTACAGCTTCTAAACAGATTATTCAAATAATTAAAAGATACTCCATACATGACTTTTGAAATAATTTTCCAAATCATTTTGCACATTCAAACAAATTTTTAATTTTAACTTGTCAGTCTGTATCATTTTTTTACCCATTTTTCACGTGAATAGTAACTAGAAAGTTATACCACAAAATGTCAATTTGATATTTGACCAAATGTTATTGTAACAGAAAGGTAAAATTCTAAGGTAAATAGATGATAGAAATATAGTTGCACACACACACACACACACACACACACACACACACACGTGTATGTCTACATAAAATAATAATATCATTTAGAACTATGACTCTTTACAGCAAAATAAAAATGTAGTAAATAAATAATTTTATAATAGTCTCCTTGGCTGTGAAAAATTGTGATGTGTAACACTTTAATAAATTAGGCTTCTCAGCCTGCTATAACAGAAAATTTAAAATATTTTGGTTTAAATGTATTTCTTATTTTTATGTATATGGAGCTAATGCAATTTGACATTTTTCATTAAATATTATAAAAGAATTTTTAAACAAGAAACTTTTGGCATCTTTGATATATAAATGCATTTACTTGTGAGGTAAGACAATCCCTTAATTAAGGGCTAAAGAAACGGCTACATTAACTCGACAAATTATGAGAATACATGCAGATGTTTATAAGTATTTCTTCTTTAGGTCAATTGTAGACAAAATTAATTCAAATTACTAAGTAGGGTAAATGAATTTGAATGAAAGAAATTTAAAATGATAGATTGTTTTCCCAAAAGTGGGATACATATCCCCCCTCCAGGAATAAGTGATGGACAAAGTGTAAGGTATATATATATATATCCTTCAGATAAAGACAAGGAGACTTTTCTTCATTATTTTAAAAGGAACAGTGTATCTTGTCCCTAATTTTTTTTTCTTATTTATTCTATGCCCTTTATTTGAAAAATATTTGAGGAAATCAATGTCCATTAACTTCAAAATCATGCCATATTCTAAGGTGGTAGGGAAATTGATTATAACCTTTTTATCCATATTCATACCTACTTATAAGCACAAGTAGAGATCATTGTAATAAACTATTGGAGTTTCCTTCCAAAATTTATTTTTCTTTTCCTTTTACCATCCTACCCTCCACAAAGAAAGCACCTCTATGCACACAAGATAGTGATTTTACATGGGTAGTTTCTTTCAGTTAAAAGATCATTCAGTTAAAAATTCACTATTATGAATTCAATAATTTGACTGAATTGGCTGCTTATTCAAGACCTTTTGGCTTACTGGTTCTGAGTAGACAAAACTGGCATCTTATGTTTTCAGAATACACGCAGACAAAAAGAATAAATACATGTAGACAATAGTGAGACTTTTGTATTATTTTTTTCATGAGGATGAAATTTTAGAAAAGTTTAGTCTGCAATTCAAATTCTGGAGGGGAGAGGGGTGGGCAGCCAGTGAGCTTGGTGGTGGATATTATGGAGGACATGTGTTGCATGGAGCACTGGGTGTGGTGCATAAACCATGAATTTTGGAACACTGAAAAAATTAAATTTAATTTAAAAAATATAATAAATATAAAGACAAGTTACAATTAAAAGAATGGAAACCCATATACCCAGCAAACGTTATTCAAAAAAAAAAAAAAAAGCTGAATTGGTTATTATCAGATAAAATAGGCTTCAATACAAGAAAATTACCAGAGTTAAAAGGGCTATATCATACTAATAAAAAGGTCAAGACAACTTGGTGATGTAATGATACTAAAGATGTACACACTGACAATTACAACTATGAGATACATAAGCAAACCCACAAAGGGTTGGAGATTTCAACATTATTTTCTTGGTAAACAGTCTAACAAGTAAATAACACATTAAGAAGAATATATAAAAGACTCAAACAGCACCTGAAACCAGTTGAGATAACAGACATTTAAAGGACACTTCACTCAAAATTTATGTAATAGTAAAAGGACCGAAGAAGCCAAAACAAATTTTTTCAGTGTTCTAAAATTAATTATTTATGCCCCACACCCAGTGTTCCACGTAATACGTGCCCTCCATAACTGTCACACGGTTGGACATACAGATTAGAGGAACAAAATAGAAAATCAAGAAATAGTCCCGCACATAAATAATCAATGAGTTTTGACAAAGGTGTTGGGATAATTCCATTGAGAAAGACAGTTGTTCAACAAGTGAAGCACTTGGGTTTCCATATATAAAATGAAATAAAACAAAACCTCAAATGATACTGCATACCACATACAAAAATAAAATCAAAATAGATCATAGACACGAATTTAAAACTAAAATTATGAAACTTCTAGAAGAAAGCATGTGAGGAAAATTTCTGCGACCTTTCTTTAGGCATGAATTTCATAGAACAGGAAAAAAAAAACCTGAACAATAAAAGTATATGATTCATAAATTGTTCTCGATCAAAATAAAATGTCAGCTCTTTAAAAAAAAATACAAAGCACAATAGTAAATATAAATAATTATAAATTATTTCCAAACATAATGGAAAAATAATTTCAAACAAATTAGACTTACCTTCCCAGTAGAGAGTAATAATCCATGAGACATATATATGACACTGGATCTTTCAAATAGGTTGACTACAAATGTTTGTTTACATCAGTGTTGAGAATATTGCTTTCTGTTCCTGGCATCATGCCATATTTATTTAGAAGTTGGATACGACCACTTAAAGTTTCCTACACCTACAACGTACTAAGCCTGCACCAATGACATACTCAAAGAAAATAATTTTTGGCAAGGAAACACAGATTTAAGTATTTATTAAGAGCAAATGATGGGGGCACCTGGGTGGCTCTGTGCGTTAATCCTCTGCCTTCGGCTCAGGTCATGGTCTCAGGTCCTGGGATCAAGCCCCGTATTGGACTCTCTGCTCAGCAGGGAGCCTGCTTCCCTCTCTCTCTCTCTCCGACTGACTCTGCCTACTTGTGATCTCTCTCTGTCAAATAAATAAATAAAATCTTAAAAATAAAAAGAGCAAATGATGCAATGAACTAACTTACCTCCCAGGTTTTGGCAAAAGCAAAAGGACCCTGAATGGGAAGGTGGAGAGCTGTAGCACTGTTAAGGAAAACAGCAGATGCAAGGAACTGTCAGACAGAAAACCTGAAATGTTACTCCTGGAACTGAACATAAATGACTTAGTGACCTGAAGAAAACAGTTTGTTTATGTTTCTTAACTGTATGAAAATGATAATAGATTTATTTATTAAGCATTTCTACATGCTAGCAAATATGTTCAGCACTTTATATGCATTGATGTGTATTTGGTTTAATTTCCCAAATAGCCCACTGATCTATGGATTTCTGCATTCTGTAAGTATGCAAACAACACGAATGTTTTTTCTATCTTTTTTTCAGTTTTTTAAAATTAAAATTCCAGTTAGTTGACATAATATATACTGTAATATTAGTTTCAGAAGTACAATTTAGTGCTTCAAAACTTATATACAACACCCAGTTTTCAAATAACATGCCTACATTTAATTATCCTGATGTAGTAGAATGGATGTTTAAATTGTCTTAGATTTATGGTTCTCAAACTCCAGGGAATATTTGAATGATATGAAAGGCCTATTAATTACAATTTGAGAAACACTGTCTTGATTTGTACCTCAGTGTTGTTTTTTATTTAAATTTATTTTTTAAATTTCTTTTCAGTGTTCCAGAATTCATTTTTTATGTACCACACCCAGGGCTCCATGCAATACGTGCCCTCCTTAATACCCACCACCAGGCTCACCCAACCTCCCAACCCTGACCCCTCCAAAACCTTCAGATTGCTTTTCAAAGTCCACTGTCTCTCATGGTTCATTTCCCACTCCAATTTTCCCCAACTCCCTTCTCTTCATTTCCTCATGTCCTCCTCCATGTTATCTCTTATGCTCCACAAATAAGTGAAACCAATGATAATTGACTCTCTCTGCTTGACTTATTTCACTCAGCATAATCTCTTCCAGTCCCGTCCATGTTTATACAAAAGTTGGGTATTCATCCTTTCTGAGGGAGGCATCATACTCCATTGTATATATGTACCACATCTCCCTTATCCATTCATCTGTTGAAGGACATCTTGGTTCTTTCCACAGTTTGGCGACTGTGGCCATTGCTGCTATGAACATTGGGGTACAGATGACCCTTCTTTTCACTACATCTGTATCTTTGGTGTAAATACCCAAAGTGCAATTGCAGGTCATAGGGAATCTCTCTTTTTAATTTATTAAGGAATCTCCAGACTGTTTTCAACCTCAGTGTTTTGATAGTCCATAAACTCACCAATCCCCAAACGTGTTCATGTGTCTGTGTGTTTTTAATCCTGCTTTTATCTTTACTCATTTTATGATTTTGAATTACCATTATAAATAAGTTTTATGTTCCTCTTCTGTAAAATACATAAAATAACATTGCTTAATTTGTAATATTATTAGAAGGATTAAATGAAATATTTGTAAACTATTTGGAAAATAATCTGGCCTATTGTTAAATGCTGTATCAATGTTTGTTGTCATGTTATGTCATAATGATTTGTTTTCAATAGGAAAAAATATGTATGTATGTTTATATGTACATACATATATATGTACCTCTTTTTTTAAAAAGATTTTATTTATTTATTTGACAGAAAGAGATTACAAGTAGAGAGAGAGGCAGGCAGAGAGAGAGGAAGGGCAGCAGGCTCCCTGCTGAGCAGACAGCCTGATGTGGGGCTTGATCCAAGGACCCTGGGATCATGACCTGAGCCAAAGGCAGAGGCTTCAACACACTGAGCCACCTAGGCACCCCTATATGTACCTCTTTAAAGCATAGTTTATGTTGATTCTGTCCCTAGTGTTGTCTAATTTTTTAGATAAGGACATTTATTTAAAACAGAGAATAATGTAAGGTCTGTCCTTTCATATTATCCTGGGACACTGTTTATCAGAGCTGCTCAAAGATTATTTGGTGCTCTGGATGACTGCATCTGTGTTTGACTTCCTATTTACAACTAATTTGTGAATTTTGTCCTCCTGACACCAAATGTGTTATGTCTTTTCCAATATCACTTTCCCAAGTCTCTGACACCAATTAGGTCTTGTAAAATTCATTTCCATTTTGATGTTACCTGGAGTTAGTTCAAACCCAGTATTTTTAAGGACTCAGTCCCACAAGACAGGCCCCACTTCAGGTGCTAGTTGCAAGTATTGAGTTTTGAGTTTGCTGACATTTCTTTCTGACTTGGCTACAAAGTTGGTTTCACAACTACCTCCTCAGTTTCATAGATTTGATAAAACAACTCACATAAGTAAGAATGATGCTATACTAACAATCATAGCTTCTAAAAATGATAAAAATGGACAACCAGATAAAGTGGCACATGGGTGAGAATGGTTCTAAACACAGAGCTTTTGTCCCCACCAAGTTGGGTTGTGCCATCCTCCTGTCATGTGTATGTCTGTAGGTGTCCTAATAATACAGACTCCATCTTTGGCCCTCTCTCTTGTCTATGTTGATTTTATGACCTCTGTTGGAGTCGAGTGGGCCTTTTGGAAATTAATTTAACTACCTTAGAAATGCCTGTTAAGGTTGAGATAGGAGGAACCTTGCTTTGGGTCTCCATACATTTGTGAAAGATAATATAGTGTCTCTCCATAAGACACGGTGACAGAGCAGGTACTGAACTTGGGTCTCCTCAACCCTGCCTGCAAAACCCAACATTCTTTGGCTGCCTCCATAGGGGAAAAAAGAAAGAAAGAAAAGAAAAAAGCTAAAACTCTGTGCCTCTTCAGTAATATATTTTGTAGGACGCAGAGTGGGAGTGCTTACTAAAAAGAGGGTGATTACTACAAAGATTGGTGAACAACAGACCTAACCAGTCTGTGACAAGAAAGATCCCAATGCTGACCTTACACTGACTTTCCCCTAATTACAATGCCAAAAATCACACAAAGATATAGAGACTAAATATGTTACTTAGACATTTGATTCATGAAGAAGCATGACCTTTAAGTGTATAAATGCTAGTAAATCCCCATCTCTACATGCTTAAACATTACCTTATTCCCATCTAAGTTTCTTTTGAAAAATCTCCCTGAACACTCTGTAGGGAGTCAGCCAAAGGATACTCCTTTGTGCTATCTCTCTTGTGCTCCAGCATAAACCCAAATGAAGCCTTCCCTGAAACTCCCCTTTGGCCTCTTGTGAATTTCTACTGCTTAGAGAGCCCAAGGGCCTGATTTTGTATCAGCACCACAAGGTCCGTTAAATGCTAACTGTCACTTGGACACATGTAAATCATTTTAAATGCATGGGAACAATTTGACCTCATTATAGTTCCCCCTGCACATCCCCCTACTCTACAAAATCTGGAGACTAATGTCCAGACTTTGTAGAGAATATTACATAGCTCTGGATCATTGTTCACCTGATCACCTTGTCAGTACGTTGCCCTGAATAAAAATCAGTGTAAACTGTATGGAGTCACCTGCTTTGTCAATGGGGAGAACAGTCCCATTTCCCCCCACCTTATAACAATGTGTTAGCCAATTCAGAAATTATGTAAACTCTGTCTTTTAGGGTTTTTATGGGAGCTTAGTTACATAGGCATGATTATAGTCCTTTTTTTATGAACTCACTTTTCAGCCTCTCTACCTTCCCTGTAGCTGGGCATGGGACAAAAAATTCTAAACTTCTAATGAGATCGGCCTTTCTCATGACCATCTCCCATCCTAAAGCTCTCTAAGAGCCAACAATTAGTCTCCTCATTAGAGAAAAGACATTCTTTTTTTTTTAAATTTATTTATTTGACAGAGAGAGAGAGAGATCACAACTAGGCAGAGAAGCAGGTGGGGGGGTGGGTGGGAAGAAGGCTCCCCACCGAGCAGAGAGCCTGATGTGGGGCTTGATCCCAGAACCCTGGGACCACGACCTGAGCTGAAAGTAGAGGCTTTAACCCACTGAGCCACCCAGGCGCCCCGAGAAAAGACATTCTTATCTCACTTATCAGTCAGGAAATCCCAAGGATTTTAGGAGTTCTGTGTTAGAAATCTGGTACAATACCAAATATATATATATATATATATATATATATATATATATATATATATATATACATATATATATATATTTATTTTTTTTCATATTATACAACAAAAACAAAAGTAAAAAGAAAAAGAACTAAATATCATTTATTTCACCAGGGTTTTCTCAGAAGTTTATACAAAGCCCTGTTCAACTCAAGTCTTTGAACCAGTTTCAATATTTTGTTTATTCCCTCATGGATGAGTTAAACAAACTTTTGATAGATATTTATTCATTCTATCTGTGTAAGAGTCATGTAACTAACTGGAAAATTAGATTATTGTAGAAGATTTATCTGATCGTATCTCCAACTGGATCAGATTTGAATAAGATCTAATAAGAAAATTGTAAGTAGTATATAGACCCTGTGTATAAACATTTTCCTTTCCCATATTCCTTATGCAAACCCCTGGTAGTACCACATTCTCCTTTGACCCCAGATGCCAAAAAATTTTTCAGAATATGAGATGTCACAACATAGAATACAGCCACCATCTGAGAAGCACTGGGGATTAAGTCAAATGGGTCAAAAAAGGTGGATTTATAGTGGAGGGAGAAATACATGGGAAGAACTTTGGCTTATCTATTGTCTGAACCCATCTGGAAGAACACATCGAGGACATGGTCTTGCAGAGCCAAAGAGATCTGAATGGGAGGAAATAAATAATGAGGCATATCAAAAATACTGTTCTAACATCATTTTACAGACTTTAGGCAATTGGGAAACCATTGTTTTACAGAGCTCTCCAAAACAAGATGATTGAAGACACAGTAAACAAATGTCAAAATACAGATAGTGAAAAATTAAGTAATTAAAGGACCACTTATCCATGAAGTAACTTGTACTCAGGAGTGGCTATACTCCTTTGAGTGTTCTCAGAAATGTGTAGGAGTTCTTGTTTCTTCAAATAACTAGGAGCGGGAGGAAGATTTTAATGTTCAGTGGTCGCTGGTGATAAATATCCTACATGTAAAGAATATTGTTGTGCCCAAGATACCAAAATAAAGCTCTGAAAATGTCACTGCTCACATCTAAATATGAAGATTGGGAATCTCTAATAGCATTTATGCATCTAAAAATACATAAGATAGCTTATGAAAACATGTAATATTCTACATCCTAGACAATACTTAGAATTGACAAACTACCAGTTTTACAAATCTCTTGACAATAGAGAAAATTATGTTTTAGATATCATTTATATTTTGCTAATATTAAAGAGCTTAAATAACATTTCACTCATTAAATGGAAACTTGTTTTCTTTTCTATAAAAATATTTATTTATGCCATTGATCCATTTGCATTTCTTTTGAGATTGGAGACTATTTTTTTTTTAATTATTTGATGTTAGTCACCATACAGTACATCATTTGTTTTTGATGTAGTCTTCCATGATTCATTGTTTGAGTATAGCACCCAGTGCTCCTTGCAATATGTGCCCTCCTTAATACATATCACTGGGCTACCCTATCCCCAAAGCTCTTCCCCTCTGAAACACTCAAGTTTTATCCTGGAGTCCATAGTCTCTCTTGATTCTTCTTCCCCCTGATTTCACCCCCCCCTTCGTTTTCCTTTCCCCTTCTTTGCATTGCATCTGTATCTTTGGAATAAATACCCAGTAGTGCAGTTGCTGGGTCATAGGGTATGTCTACTTTTAACGTTTTTAGGAACCTCCACACTGTTTCCTGAAGTGGCTGTACCAACTTGCATTCCCACCAACAGTGTAAGAGGGTTATCCTTTCTCCACAACCTGTCCACCAATATTTGTTGTTTCTTGCCTTTTTGATTTTTACCATTCTAACTGGTGTGAGGTGGTACCTCAATGTGTTTTTTAAGATTTTATTTATTTATTTATTTATTTGAAAGAGAGAGAGAGAATGAGAAAGAGAGAGCACAAGAGAGGGGAGGGTCAGAGGGAAGAGCAGACTCCCTGCTGAGCAGGGAACCTGATGCAGAACTTGATCCTAGGACTCCAAGATCATGACCTGAACTGAAGGCAGTCACTCAACTGACGAGCCACCCAGACACCCTCAATGTGGTTTTGATTTGAATTTCCCTGGTAGCTAATGATGGTGGACATTTTTTCATATGTCTCTTAGTCATTTGTGTCTTCTTTAGAGAAGCGTCTGTTCATGTTTTTTGGCCATTTTTTTTTTTTTTTTGACTTGAAAATTGTTTTCTGGGTGTTGAGTTTGAGAAGTTCTTTATAGATCTTGGATGCCAGCCCTTTATTGGTAGTGTCATTTCAAAATATCTTCTCCCATTACATGGGTTCCCTCTTTGTTTCGTTGACTGTTTCCTTTGCTGTGCAGAAGCTTTTGATCTTGATGAAGTCCCAAAAGTTCATTTTCACTTTTGTTTCCCTTATCTTTGGAGACGTGTCTTGAAAGAAGTTGCTGTGGCCAATGTCGAAGAGCTTACTGCCTATGTTCTCCGCTATGATTTTTATGGATTCCTATCTCACATCGAGGTCTTTCATCCCTTTAGAGTTTATCTTTGCATATGGTGTAAGAGAATGGTCGAGTTTCCTTCTTCTGTATATAGACATCTGAGATTATTTATGAAACAAATAACAAAATGGTTTTTCAAGACTACTAGTGCAGCTACAGACTAATAAGCACAGCTGCAAAGTTTTACCCAACTGTTTTCCCCCTTTGCCTTTAAATATCCCTATTTCCCCTTCAGGGAAGTGTATTTGAGGTCTTTTCATCCCTCTCCTCATTTGGCTGCCTCTGAAATAAACTCTTTCCTTGCTTCATGTTTGTTGTCTCAGTGATTGACTCTGTTGTTCATCAGGCATAGAAACCTAGGCTTAGTTACACATTTGGCAATCCAATCAGGAAATCTTTATCCATGTTTTTTTGGCCCTTAGCTTGTGGGGTCTGGGAGTCTGGTGGTGAGCCACTGCCTTGGCTCTTTGTCCTAGGGACCAACCCTGCTCATCTCACAGCTGGGCAATGCTGATCCTCAGTGCTTAACTCAGCTCTTGTGGCAGGGAATTCGATTTTGGTTTTGGGTGTCTGTTTGGACAGACATCTCTTGATGAGTACTCAGGGTGCAACAGCATGTGGGGTTATTTCTTCTTCCCATTTGATTTGGCTCTCTTAGCCTCCTTTCTCTTATTTGACTGGGAAAGGAGTAACCAGGAAGCCATTTGGCACATTTGATAAAGCCCTGACTTTTGGGGAAGAACTATTGCTCACATAGGCATTCTGAGCATCAGTTTGGTCTGTTTATTGTTGCAGGTTTTGTATATTTGAATAAAACCATCTGTATTCTAATTGGAAAATGGCAGTTCAATCCCCAAATATATCCTCATACTTGAACATGAACATGACTACGTGGGAGGAGGTCACAACCTTTGCAAAGTGGCTGTTTTCAGTCAAGGCAATCCCTCATGGCATCTGATAGTTGATGTTTGGCAGAATTCCAGCAGTTGAAAGTCCTTCATACCTGATGAAGAATGTGATCAGCACATTACATCATCTGCAACAGAACTCAGATCCATGTAGTGCCCTGGGTGTCCTTGTCTCAATAAGTGTATATATCAACGTTAGAGATAAAAGGGAGAAAAAAAGAGGAGACTGCATAATTTAATAAAAATCATTTTTGGAATGAGTGAATTTTGATATCAGAAGTACACCAGTATAACATTAGAACTTGGTTTTACTGTCTCTTAAAATGACAGAATTTTCTTAGAAAAGCAATATTTCTGTTTGTCTTTATTAGATCTTTGTTGGATTAAAAATAAATCTCAATATTAAAATCTATTTTGCTAACAATTATGTAACCTTCCATATTTTCCCTTAGAATATCTTACTGTCACCTTGCTAAATAGATAATTAAGTGTTATGTTTGGCAATAATTTATAATCCTATTTGGACATGTGTTTTAAAATCTGCTATTTCTGACAGACTTCCCAAAATTCACTTCTGAATGATTTTTTTTTTTTTTTACTAATTGGATTTTTAATTTGGTATGTCAAAATCATAGGAAACATGGTTAAATGAGTGACAATAAACCTTCTTAGGTTATATTGTATGGCTCTTCCAGAAATCATATAAAATCATATAAAAATCATATAAAATCATCCAGAATTCCTAAGATTTTGATAGGTCCTGATATAATATCATCGCTTGCAATTATACTTATTGAAATATTGTGTGTCACATAATTTCCTTGTCAATTGCATTATATTGATAAACACAAGTCTCTAATAACTTTAAAATCATAGAACTTAAAGGAGTAAAGATTTATAGAGCTAAAAGTAGAACTGCATTCAGACAGAACAATATTAATAACAAGAGACAGAATGAATTGAAGAAGATGATTGTACTTTTTATGGCTCCTGTTTGAAATGTTGCTGAATGTCTAATATTTGTTCTTCTAGATTTAAGGAAATCTGTACTTTTGCTTTATGTTTAGGATATTTAGAAAATCTTCATGCCTGTTACTGTATGGGGCACTCAGAAAGACTGAAAATGTTTTTTCCTGCTATTGTAACTTGACAGATCTGACATTGGAAAACCCAGAAATTAAAATGTTCATGGATGGGAGAAGTTTTATAAATCAAAGGTTGCAAAGAGCTGGATGCGCGGCAACCCATCAGCTATTACACATTACCAAGGATATCAGAAATTGGAGTCTTTAATTGCCAAAAGAAACAATGAGACAGATCAAGTTGCCATGCTGACAGCCTACACAGAGTCTCCAAAACCCCCTATCAAATTATCAACCTCAGTATTCCTTGGAGGACCTAAGAAGAGCTAACAAATGGGGATTTGATCACAACATAGACACTAACGAAGGCTGGCAATACACCTAACATCTCATGGAAGAAATAATTAGGCATATTCACCAAAACATCCATTATGGGCATGATACCACTTTTCAATGGATAAAAAATATATCGTGGGACCCAATATTCAGATAACCCAAAACTGTTAAGTTAAAGATCAGGATTTCTCAAACATTGACCAAGGTTGACAATCTTTCTTACCATTGGTTATGTCACCCTATGACCACAGTGATCCCAAAGTGCCTATAACCAACCTTTCTTTGGTTCCTCCATCTAAATAAATGCACTCCATTTACTTATACAGACAGGTTAATCAAACTGACCTTTAGTGGTTTTGCAAAGTTAAAGTATTGTTTCCTACAAATTAGCAAGAGTGATATGTGCAGTCTTATATTAGATTTTGTCTGTGTAATAAAGATTTTCCATGGAAATATGAATGTGTAAATGGCTAGAATATGGGCAGTACTTGACATTTTGGGTGTTTATTCACCTTTTTTTTTTTCATATATGATTCTAATGCACTCAATCATAGGACCAGTTCTTCCAAACCATTTTCGAGAACTAAAAAGCCCATATTGTATGGGTACTCAAATTTGTGAAAAAGTGTAAGGACATCTAACAGGGTATCAGGAAAATGGAACTTCTTATCTTAGTGAGGAAGAGCAGCCATGAACATAAGGACTTTGGAAATGTTAGCTAACGAAATTATAGCAGACTGACAAAAGCCTTAGACATTTTGGTGACAGTAGTTTTAAATGCCAGAATTGTTTAATTATATTTTAGCAGAGCAAGATGTTTGTGTAGCTGATACACCATACTGCACATATATTCATACTTTCTCAGAATTGAAATATATCATGACAAAATAATACAACAAACTACTTGGTTGCAACAAATCTCTCCTAAGTCCCTTTATTCAGACCTGGACCAGTTGCCTCTTTGGTTAGGTTCATTCATAGGTATCTTGTGGGGTTTGCTGCAATTGTAAATAGGATCAAGTCCTTGATTTTTCTTTCTGCTGCTTCATTATTGGTGTATAAAAATACAACAGACTTCTGTGCATTGATTCTATATCCTTGGATTCTGCTGAATTACTTTATCAGATATAGCAATTTTTTGGTTGGAATCTCTTGGGTTTTCTACATAGATTATTATGTTATCTGCAAAGAGTGAAATTTTGACTTTTTCTTTGCCACTGGATTCGTTTTATTTCTTTTTGTTGTCTGATTGCTGAGGCTAGGACTTCCAGTATTATGTTGAACAACAGTGGTGAGAATGGACATCCCTGTTATGTTCCTGACCGTAAAGGAAAAGTTGTAAGTTTTTCCCATTAATGATAATATTAGCTATGGGTCTTTTGTGTACACTCTTTATGTTGAGGTATGTTCCTTCTATCCCTACTCTTTTGAGAGTTTTTATCAAGAATGGATGCTCTGTTTTATCAAAAGCTTTTTTTTTTTCTGTATCTATTGAGAGGATCATATGATTATCACCCAACCTTTTATTAATGTGCTATAAAATATTGATTGATTTGCAGATATTGAACCTCCCCTGCACCCTCAAAATAAGACCCACTTGGTCCTGGTGAATACTTCAGTTGCACTGTTGGATTTGATTAGCCAGTATCTTATTGAGAAATTTTGCAGTCTTTGACCTTGGCTGCAGCAACTTCTTGCTAGACACGTTTTGCAAGGGAAACAAAAGCAAATATGAACTATGGGGATATCAGCAAGATGAGAAACATCTGTACAACAAAGGAAATGATCAACAAAACTAAAAAGCAACCTAGGAAATGGGAGAAGGTATTTGCAAATACCATATTAGATAAAAGGCTGTTTTCCAAACATTATAATGAATTTATCACACTCAACAACAAAATATATATTTTTTGTATATATATATGAAATGGGCAAAGGACATGAACAGACATTGTTCCAAAGAAGACATACAAATGGCTGCCAGATATGAAAAAATGTTCAATATTACTCATCATCAGGAAAATACAAATCAAAACCATAATGAGATACCACTTTACACTAGTAAGAATGGCTAAAACTAACAACTCTGGGAAAAAAAGATGTTGGTAAGGATGTAGAGAAAGGTGATCCCTCTTAAACTCTTGGTGGGAATGTCAACTAGTACAGCCAAATATTTATTTATTTATTTATTTATTTATTTATTTATTTATTAGCCAAGATTACCAAGTGGCAAACTGCAGACCCAGATAAACCACTCATATGGTCTCAGTCTGAAGGCTGTCAGGTTAATAAAACAGGTAGAACTGATACTTATTTCCAGTCTGAAGGCAAGAACAAAATAGCATTCGGTCTTGAAAGTAGTCAAGCAGAAGAAATTTCTCTTCATCTTTTTGTTCTACTCAGCCCTTCAAGCTGAGTTAATAAAGCCCACACATGTTACGGACAAAATAGACTTTACACATTATATGAATTTAAATATTCATCCCATCCAGAAACAATCTTGGAGATAATCGGAATAATATTTGACTATCTTGGCACTCCTTGTCCCAGTAAAGTAGACACATAAAATGAGCCATCACAAGGGTCAAGAAAAAAATCTTTGTTCATACCTTTACACAAATCTCATCATTAGGCTCTTTAGTAGCCTCTTTGGAGAAATTTGGTCTCCATTCCATGAAGACATTTGAAAATAAGGAATGATACCTATGAGTGCAAAGGTAGTCCTAAGAGAGAAGTACATACCCATCTCAGCCTCTCAAAAAATTAGAAAAATCACAAATGCACAAGCTAACCTTACACCTGCAGGAGCTGGAAAAAGAACAGCAAATAAAGCCTAAACTTAGCAGGAGAAGGGAAATAATAAAGATTAAAGCAGAAATCAATGAAATAGAAACCGGAAAAACAGTAGAACAGATCAACAAAACTAGAAGTTAGTTCTTTGAAAGAATTAATAAGATGGATAAACTTCTGGACAGAATTTTCCAAAAGAAAAGAGAAAGGACCTAAAATAGTAAAATCATGAATAAAAATAAAATCATGAATAAAATCATGAATAAAAAGATCATGACTAATACCAAGGAAATAGAAACAAATTAGAAATTATTAGCAGCAACTATATGCCAACAAACTAAGCAATTTGGAAGAAATGGATGCATTCCTGGAAACATAAACTACAAAGACCGAAACAGGGAGAAATAGATAATCAGAATAGACCAATAACCAGCAAGGAAACTGAAGCAGTAATCAAAACCTCCCAACAAACAAGAGTCCAGGGCCAAATAACTTCTCGGAGGAATTCTACCAAACATTTTAAAAAGAAATAATACCTATTCTGAAGATGTTTCAAAAAACAGAAATGGAAGTTTTGGAAGCGCCAAACTCATTCTATGGGGCCAGCATTACTTTGATCCCAAAACCAGATAGACCTCATCAAGAATGAGAATTACAGACCAATATCTCTGTTGAACATGAAAGCTAAAATCTCACCAAGATCTGTGTGTACGTGTGTGTGTGTGTGTGTGTGTGTGTATGGTATATGGTATATATTCTGTCCAGAGGTTTATCCATCTTATTAATTCTTTCAAAGATATATATATATATATATATATATATATATATATATATATATATTGCATTCAAATTGGCGAAGAAGAAATCAAACTCTCACTCTTCACAGATACCATGATACTTTATGTGGAAAACCCAAAAGATTCTCCCCCCCCAAATTGGGAGAACTTATACTAATTTGGCAAAGTGGCAGGATATAAAATCAGTGCATATAAACCAGTTGCATTTCTATACACTAACAATGAGACAAAAGAAAGAGAAATAAGGAATCAGTGTCAATTAAAATTCCACCAAAAATAAGAAGATAACTAGGAACAAACATAACCAAAGTGGTAAAGGATCTGTTATCCAAGAACCACAGAAAACTTATGAAAGAAATTGAGGAAGATGCAAATACATGGAAAAAAACATCCATGCTCATGGCTTGGAAGAACAAATATTGTTAAAATATCTATGCTACCCAGAGCAATCTACATATCCAATATAATCTAAATCAAAATATCATCATTTTTTTAAAGAAACATATATTCTTTTTTTTTTTAGACTTTATTTTTTTAACAGAGAGAAAGATCACAAGTAGGCAGAGAGACAGTCAGAGAGAGAGAGGGGGAATCAGGCTGCCCGCTGAGCAGAGGGCCCTATGTGGGGCTTGATCGCAGGACCCTGAGATCATGACCTGAGCCAAAGGCAGAGGCTTAACCCGTCGAGCCACCCAGGCACCCCAAAATATCATCAACATTTTACACAGAAATAGAAGAAATATTCCTAAAATTTGTATGGAACCAGAAAATACCCCTAATAGCCAGAGGAATATGGAAAAAGGAAACCAATGCTGGTAATATCACATTGCTATACTTCAAGCTATACTACCAAGCTGTAATCATCCATACAGTTTGGTACTGGCACAAAAACAGACACATAAATCAATCATTAGAATAGAGAACCCAGAAATGGATTTTAAACTCTATGTTCCACTAATCTTTGACAAAGCAGGAGAGAATATGCAGTGGAAAAAGCCCACTCTCTTCAGTATATGGTGCTGGGAAAATTGTACAGCCATATGCAGAAGAATGAAACGGGACTATTTTCTTACACCATACACAAAGGTAAACTCAAAATTGATGATAGACCTAAATGTGAGAGAGGAATCTATTAAAATCCTAAAGGAGAATATAGGCAGCAACCTCTTAGACATAGGTTGCAGCAAGCTTTTTCTAAACATGTCTCCAAAGGCAAGGGAAGCAAAAACAAAAATGAACTATTTGACTTCATCAATATACAAAGCTTCTGGGGGCGCCCGGGTGGCTCAGTGGGTTAACCCTCTGCCTTCAGCTCAGGTCATGGTCTCAAGGTCCTAGGATCGAGCTCTGCATTATGCTCTCTGCTCAGCAGGGATCCTGCTTCCCACTTTCTCTCTGCCTACTTCTCTGCCTACTTGTGATCTCTCTCTCCCTCTGTCAAAAAAAAAAAAAAAAAAAAAAAAAAAAGCTTCCATACAGCAAAAGAAAGTCAACCAAAAAACTAAAATACAACTTATGGAATAGAAGAAGATATTTGCAAGTGACATATCCGATAAAGTGTTAGTATCCAATATTTATAAAGAACTTATGAAACATAACAATCAAAAAAATGAATCCAGCCAAGAAATGGGCAGAAGACATGAACAGATATTTCTTCAAGGAAGACATACAAATGGTCAATAGAAACATTAAAAATTGCTGCACATCACTTATCATCATGGAAACACAAATCAAAACCACAATGAGATACAATCTTAAACTGGTCAGAATGGCTAAAATTAACAAGACAGGAAACAACAAATGTTGGTGAGGTTTAAACAAAGGGGAACCCTCTCATACTTTTGGTGGAAATGCAAAACTGATACAACCACTAGAAAAAAAGTACGGAGATTCCTCAAGAAGTTAAAAATAGAGCTACCCAATGACTCAGGAATTATGCTACAAGGTATTTATCCCAAAGATAGAAATGTAGTGATCTGAAGGGGCCTGTATACTTCAATGTTCATAGCAGTAATGTCCACAATAGCCAAACTGTGGAAAGAGCCAGGGTGTCCATTAACAGATGAATGCATAAAGATGATGTCTTTATTAACACATAAAGATGATATATAGAGAGAGAGGGGGAGAGAAAGAGAGAGAGAGAGAGAGAGATTATATATATGTATAGATATATATTTATATTTTATATATATAATGGAATATTATTCAGCCTTCAGAATGGATGAATACTAAGCATTTACATCAATATGGATGGAAATGGAGGGTATTATGCTGAGCAAAATAAGTCAGATAAATATAATTATATGGTTTCACTCATATGTGGAATATAAGGTACAGGGGGCAGAGGACTGTAAGGAAAGGTGGGGAAAACAGCATGGGATGTCATCAGAGAGGGAGAAAAACCGTGAGAGACTCTTAACTCTATGAAAACAAACCGAGTGGTGCCTGGGTGGCTCAGTGGGTTAAAGCCTCTGCCTTCAGCTCAGGTCATGGTCTCAGAGTCCTGGGATGGAGCCCTGCATCAGGCTCTCTGCTCAGTGGGGATCCTTCTTCCTCCTCTCTCTCTGCCTACCTTTCTGACTACTTGTATCTGTCAAATAAATAAATAAAAATCTCTAATAAAAAATAAAGCAAACAGCGTTGCTGGAGGGGGTGTGGTGGGGGTATGGGGTAATTGGGTAATTGGAATTAAGGAACACATGTGATGTGATGAGCACTTGGTGTTACATGAAACTGATAAATTATTGAACACTGCATCTGTAATTAATGATGTACTTTATGTTGGCTAATTGACTTTAAATAACAACAAGAAAAAAAAATAAAAGATAAACACCACACTCAGTTTCACTGGGTCCTTTTCTCTTGACAAAAGCACATTTAGCTCAGTATAATCTGTTGTCCGCTTCTTTTAGTCCTGATGTAGTTTCTTGTTCTAGCTCATCTTTGAGACAATTCTCTTGATCCAGTATTGTCTGTGGTTTCTTATTGTATCCTTGGGGAGATTTTTCCTTGTCTGTTACCATCCGTGGCTCATCTTAAATATGCCCTGGCATCTCTGCCTCATTGGCTTTCAGCAGTTTTTGCAGCCTGTTTCTTGAAGAGGCTGACAGACAGGCAGACAGAATACTGGGTTATTTCATATTATGTTCTCATCCTTTCTAATGTACTTGACTCAGGTCAGTTCTGGGCCATCAGCCACATGCCTAGTTCCATCATAGGCATAATTCTTAGGGCTATCTTTTTGTCACACTTCCTCAAGTCCATGAATATTGACTTCCTCAGAGCCATACATAAGATTGTAAATGCCAGTTTAGACCTAACTAGAAAAATTTATGAAAAGTAAGAACTGTGATTGTTGGAGTTGAGGAGAAAAAAACTATTAAAAAACATAGTCAAAAAGGAGATTTAATGATTGTCTGGCTTTGTGGGAATGCAACAAAAGGGTTTAGGTTAAGACCCAAATGTCAAATTGTTCTGTTGCAAAAACAGAATTCAAATTTAAAGACCAAACTGAGTTTATTCAATGATTCATAAATTGGGCAGCATTTGATCTAGCAAGTAGAAAGGAGTTCCAGGGGCACCTGGGTGGTTCAAGTGGGTTAAAGCCTCTGCCTTCGGCTCAGGTAATAATCCCAGGGTCCTGGGATTGAGCCCCCCATCTGGCTCTCTGCTCAGCAGGGAACCTGCTTCCTCCTCTCTCTGCCTGCCTCTCTGCCTACTTGTGATCTCTGTCTGTCAAATAAATAAATAAAATCTTTTTTTTTTTTTTTAAAGGAGTTCCAAACAGCTGTGAAAAATGGGAGACCTTTTAGACAGAATAGGGTAAAAATTGGAAAGAGCAGATCCTTTGGGGACAGAATACATCTATCAGGTTTATCACCTTACTACT